>JAGVVM010000712.1:0-63381 GCA_019149425.1 Psidium friedrichsthalianum | reverse complement strand
AAAATCTAATGAGGCTAGCGAAGGATGGATGGGCCAAATTCTCACGACATGGATGACCAAGAGGGAGCAATAGTCTGAGCACATTAACATTAAATATCATTTAAACAACTTCATTCGAAAGCTTAAGTCAATAAGTTGTAAGCCCAATTAGGATATATTAGTATTACCATATCAGAAATAATTCTTCGATACCGGAACTTCTCTAAAACGCAAACGTATATGTGCATCCTAATACGGATCTTGTATATGAAAGCGACGATTGATATTTGAAATATGCACATTAATTACCGATAGGTTGTTATATAGTATGTCGTACTATTTGAGAAAATCAACTCAGTTCTCAAAGCAATCCATAGTCAATAATAGTTATCTCAAGGCGCTCCAGTAATAATAAATATATGTAGTACCATCTAGGGTCGACACACTTAGTTAGGGTGTTGGAGATTTTCGGCTCAGAAATTAGAGGTTCCCTATTCACATTTGCACAAGATGCATGCAAAACTGCTTTGGATCATGATCATTTACACTGTTCGAAAGCTTGAATTTTTACATGTTCATGAGATTTTCGAAGATGTTTATGGCCGTTCTCGAGGGAGCGGAGACATTGCACTTATGCTTCTGAATTACAGTTAAAAAATATGATAAACAGACAGATAGATAGATGAAAATCAAAAACCACAAGGGACCGTCAATTGATCAACCCAAACATGCCAGTAGATTCTCTCAGCTTCATAAGTTCTAGATAATAGGAGATTTTTAGGTTTCTGACATAATTTGGGGCAAGAAGCTATGCATAGCAGTCTTGGAGGTCTAGTGAGCAGTCGAGGGAGGATCCTACAGTGACAAGAGAAAGCAGACAAATTGTTGGGAGAGAGAACACAAGTGGCAGAAGCCTCCCTCGATTCGATTCTGTGGGCTGCTGTCCAAGCTCAACACCAGCTTTCTAGAGAGAGAGGCAGAGGTTTTCCGTGAACGCTGATGTCGGGTGTTGGTGACGGTGAAGATGGCCGCGGTTTTTGTGACAATGACAAAACATTCCTGTGCGACGGTGCTTGGCTGCGTCACGCCTTCTCCCCTCTCGCTCGTAAAACACCACCACACACACCCCCCCCCCCCCCCCCCCCCCCCCCCCCCCCCCCCCCTTCTCTTTCCCCAACCAATTAATAGCACCGCTGAAAGGGCCAGTCGATATGATACGTTAGTGCGTACCAAAATAGCGATCGAAGCGATTCTCATCGAGTCTCCAATAAAAAGAATGTGTTTAGGATGATTCACGGTGATGCTGGCAGTAGGCACTGAGAAGATCAGCGACTGGACGACCCTCTACGATCGGTCGGACTCGAGCAGAGTACGAGCAAAGATACGCCGACGGGATCTGAGGTGGCTTGCGTAGCTCTTGGTACGGAGCATGGACGGAAATTTTGGGGAAAAGAAGGGATCGAATGAGAAACTCTAGAGAGGAAGAAATTTTTTTTTTTTTTTGTTTTTTTAAAAAAAAAATTGTATGATGATGGTTTCGGTAGCAGAATTGGATGTATTAACCTTTCATGAGATGGTGCGATAAAATTATCGAACTTGGGTAAAAAAGAAGTGCTTTTCGCCAACACTTTCACTTCCCTCATTCTCAAACATCTAATTTCCACAATCGTGCAGTACTTATCAACACTTCAAAA
The DNA here is from genome assembly GCA_019149425.1 of Psidium friedrichsthalianum. Classification (NCBI taxonomy): domain Eukaryota; kingdom Viridiplantae; phylum Streptophyta; class Magnoliopsida; order Myrtales; family Myrtaceae; genus Psidium; species Psidium friedrichsthalianum. The sequence goes on along the minus strand of JAGVVM010000712.1, from coordinate 61,708 downwards.
TTTAATACAACCTTTATGGCACTGGTGTGCGTTTGGAAAGGACATTATTCTCTTTTTCTGTGCTTTTCGAGTTTATGGGTCGCAAAGTCGAAAACTAAATTAATCTCCTGTAGTTCTTTTCGCAACTGAAATAAATTGTCGAATTCTTGTTACGATGAGAATCAAAAGATACCTCTCGGCAAGCCTAAACATTAGCGGGCATTATTTTTTGAGAACGATTACTCCTAAAGGATGAATATCGAAAATATGTTATCTAATTCAAAAAATTGTGATCGGTCTCGTCATTAATGAATGTACACCATGACAACCGACTCAGCCTTATTAAAAAATCCTTGCAACGATCGTTACGGACGTGCTCTCACATTCCAAAGTTAGTCGATTAGCATCTTTGAATCAAGTACGGCGAGACAAGACGAAATCGAGACTTTGCTTGAAACTGTTCTCGCTTTATGAAACCTTAATGTTTTGTTGGTTTTTGTAAAACGGGAGAGTACCATCGAAATAGAAAATGGACACGAATGCACCACTTAAGACATGAAATATCACAAGAACTGACAAATCCTTGGATTAGCAACATGGGAAAAGAACAAAGCAGATACAAAAGGGCAAAACCAAACCCTAAACCAGGTTTTTTTTTTTTTTGGTCAAAACCAGTTAGAACATTGTCTAATTGCCTGCAAAAATACTGCTTGAATCAGCAATTTGAGATTTCTGCGTGCTTGCTTCGCTTTCATGACCTCTCTTGCAAGTCACTGACATCTTTTGGCTGCATTATTATTATTTATTTTTATTTTTATTAATGTTTTTTTCTTTTTATTTTGGATTTTTTTTTTTTGCTGAATGACTATTTGTTTTTTCTTGCACTCAAAGGACATACAATACACGTACATGACAAATATTTACAGTGACGTGATGCACGAAATCATGTGGAGGGAGAAGCTTTGGAAGGGCTTTTGGTCTCCGCGAATTTGCAAGTTCCCTGAAGGCTTGTTTGAAGGATTTTCTTTTTAGTATCTGAAAAAACAACATAAATATTTAGATTTGAAAATGTCAATAGAAAGTATTATGGAGCAAGAATTATAATTTCTTGGATTTTATCCTTTTCTATTTTTTTTTGTGTCAAGTAAAATCGAACGCCAAACTTGCATTTGGAAAAATTACCAAAAAAGTCATAAACCTATTGCAATTGTGCCAATTCAATCCTAAATTTTTATTTTTGCCAATTGGATTCTAAACCTTTTGTAATTGTGTCGATCTAGTCCATTTGACCGGTCGACACTGACGTGGCGAGTGTCGCAAGCCCTCACTCCAGGGGCCAGCAGAGGTTTAAGACTAAATCGGTAAAAAAAAAAGTTTAGGGTAGAATCAACACAATTATAATAGATTTTAGACTTTTTAAGTAATTTTCTTGGTTGCCTTCACATTAAAGGACTGATGCAATCCCATCACTATTATTGTTGTTGTTGATGTTATCTTCATCATTATTATTGTCATAGTTGGCAATTTTGTGGGAACTTTAGTCATGATCTTAGACGGGTCACGTTCTGTTTCGTGCTCGCAATTCTTGAGGAGATTCCCTGCATGTGACACGTAGGTAAATAATTAGATGCCCACTAGTCGAGAAAAAAATAATAATAATAATTTGTTTTTGTTTATTTTTTTTAATCTTTCATTCCAACATTGGCAAGTCAAACGAGACATTCACAGCATAGTCGTCTTGGGTCGGCTTCGTGAACTTCTCTCGAGGGAATTCGTGTTGTTTCTGTTGCCCTCTCTGGAAATTTGTCAAACCATTTTATGTTATTTTTATTCTTTTCAGTCATTTTTAATTAACCAATTTCACTTTATATTTTCTAAGGGTTCATTCACACATGTGCGAGACCATGCATGGCGTCATCTTTCCATGCTAAAGGCGACTCAAAAGTTATTATTAGCAGACCAATATAATCATCGAACGGGCATAATCCTCCATGCTTAATCATTTCGCAGATAATAAGTGTAGCTGGCTGCCGGGGAAAATCGGGAGCGTCGGCTGATTGCAAGCCCGATCGATAACACTTCTTTAAAATCATCCGCGATGCGGGAACCATCGCAAATTTCCGCTTTTGAAATTCTTTTCTATGCTACTTGAAACAATCGGATTTTATTGACATTATTATCTGCTGCCAATCTCAAGTAGTTCATCAAATCTTTCTATGGAACTGAAGGGGAAACAAATTCCTCGTTTCTCAACGAAACGCGTGCGGAAGAACATGGCATAACCTAACTTGCATCACTGATCGGACGACACGTTGCGCAAGGGACGTACCGTAATTACCACGGATTAAGAGTGGCTTCGCAATTCGGAGAGATTCCGCACTTCGATCACGGATCAACAATGAAGAAAGGATAGCGTCGTTTGTCGTCGTTTTCTTTCGCCGATAATTGACGTGAGTGGGAGAGAGAGTTAACCAATCTCCAAAGAACATATCTCTTTTTTTAAAAAATTGAGCGTGGATAACTATTTAGCAGTTATTAATAGTGGGCATGAGGTGTGGTTCCCTATATGGGTGTCCACGGTAAGCCCCATGCACTCCAACAGGAACTAATCTTGAAATTTCTCTTACTTAGACAGAATTTTTGGTTGTTTTGTCAGAAGATCAGATTTCTCCAAAAGCTGAAACGGAGGATATGAATTTTGAAGACAACCCTAAACAATAAACGCTCAGAGAGCGGCTAATGGTAATCGATACGACAACATTCGATGGACCGGCACCTAGCCGGTTCCTGGGTACGCTGGATGTTCCATACATGTCCAGAAAGCCGGAGCTGAAAGACAGAGGGAAAAAGATAAGGGGCGTGAGTGATGTAGATGAGGCAATTAGTCCAGTCGAGTCAACCCCACGAGTCTGGAATTTCACGTCTATGTTAATTATTTACCCAACCCAGAACTGTAAATCTCATAATTTAAAAAAAAAAAAATCTTTTTCAGTGTAGCATTGGCTCTGAGATTCGCTCACTAGGGACTTTGCCTCGGATTAAACCCTAAAGTTTCACCGTCTTCCATTATTAAACTGAGTTTTGTGCACTCTCATTAATGACCGGTCATGTTGACATACTTAATTTACTTGTACGGGTCGCCTAATAATCCAAATTAATTTCCATATCTTTTTTATATATTCGGACAAAAAAAAACACTAGAAAACACGTCAGATTCTTTCTTACAGCGAATCGCATTCGGTTCGAAGGTAGCAACGAGCACGTAGAAACACGCCACTTCGCTAAACTCTATTATAACTACACTTAATAGAGCAATTACAATAATCACCGCACGACCCAGAAGTTAATTAAGTTACTGTGCGTGGCTATAATTTGGTCGGATCAACGATCCTCAATGGCAGAAGTGAGATAAGAGCAAGTGGAGCCTTTACGGAAGGGTTCTTTGGATGTGGGAAAATAGTCTAAAAAAATTCTAAACTCATTGCACTTTCACCGATTCAATCATAAGCCTTTTAATTGTGTCATTTGAGTCCTAAGCCTTTTTACGTTTTTCCAATTGAATCCATTCGGCCAACTTTTGCTGAAAATCGCTCACTTGCATCCTAATCGTCCGACCTGGCACGGCTGCCACTGATGTGGTTAATTTTTAATAATATATTTTTTTTCAAATTCATGTTGCTTTTCTTTATTTTTCACGTTGGCGTCGGTCGTGCCATATAGGATAACCAAGATCCGTGTCATCAATTTCTGACCGAAATTGGCTTGATGGACTCAATTGGCAAAACATAAAAAGATTTTGGACTCAACTGACAAAACTAAAAGGTTTAGGACTAAATTAGTAAAACACAATAGATTTATGACTTTTTTGCAATTTTTTCCTACTGCAACCATTAGTCCAAAGTTGGACCCACATGACCGAAGATTATCTTTGATCCGATCCACTGAATTAAGGCCCATTTGATAATGTTTCTGTTCCTCTGATCCTGTTCAAAAAAAAAGAAAAAGAATTAGAAACATGTTTGATAATGCAATTGATTTAGATTCAGATTTTGCTTCCAGAAACAGTTTTGAACCAAAATAACAACAACAAAAAAGTTGGTCCTAAAAAAAAACTTTTGAGAATCACAAAAAAGAATAGAGTCCTAATTCTTTTAAAAGATTAAGTCCACATAGGCTATCACGTGAGCTTTTGAACTTTAAAAAAAATTAAAATCAGATTTGAAAATTTACTAACAATTAATATTTTTTAAATTAAATTTAAAAATAAGCTTTAAAATTAAAAAATATATATAAACAAATTTTAAAAGGGGGATATTAGAAATATATAATTCAAAAAAATTTAAAAAATAAAAATGGGGGTAATTGAAAAGATGCAAAACAAATTAAAAATTTTAAAAAGTTAATTTTTTTTTAAAAAAATGGTTTAAAAAAAGATGAAGAATTTTTAAAAAGAATTCTTACCACCTAGTTGTTCTCGAAAACAGAAATTTTGTGTAATTACTAAATGCACTTTTGTTCGAGAACAAAATTTTTGTACAGTTACCAAACACATTTTGATTCTCTAAAAATCATTCGGGACCATAATCGGAAAACATGATTTTAATCAGAATCGCTTTTTTAAATTAAAATCATTGCCAAATAGGCTTTTAGTGTCTAGGCAAGCAATTTTTATGGAGTACGAGCAATAAGTGCACACACTAGTAAATTAGATAGAGACTTTTGCCTGCTTTAACCAATTGTTGTTTGTGTGTGTGTGAGAGAGAGAGAGAGGGGAGGGGGGCGGGGGTGATGAGGTGGTCTTGGTACACGATATAAACTCTTTTCTTGAACAAGTTTTAATAATCGAAACTAAGCCGCAGGTTTGGAATCCACTTAGTTGTTAAGGACCTATCAAAGGGCAAGGTCCTATTCACGAGACCCTACAATACATGGAAAAGGAAAAACTCAATTTTCAATATGCCATGCGAAAACGTGCCCTTCATACATGCAGCCAAAGTTGATCGACCACATGAGTCAAAACAGGAGATAGAAAAATTCCATTTGATCATATTTATATCAGTGTGGAGCCAATCCAGCCCTTACAAGAGAAGATAAATAAAGTATAGTTGACGTATTATAAATTGTTGATTGAAGACGTTTATGTATATAAGTAGTTCTTATTGTCTATTTGACAGGCGAGGGAGGCAATGAGGAACATGACCCGCATACCTGAATCCTATAATCTAGAAAACAACCTGAGATTAGATAAACCCATGTCGGAATAATTGAACGGCAGAACTTGTCTTTTTAACCGATTTTGTGAACTTTGACCAAAGGTCAAATCAAATAAAGAAGAATGTGGGGAGGCCGACCAAGTCAGTTGAATTGAGTAATTGTTGCAAAGTTTAATCTAATGAACAAGGGAATAGAATGTTACAATGTTAATAATACGATCCCCATTCAGTTGATAATTATCAACATTTAATTTTATTAACGTTATATTATGCACGTTAATTACGTGATAACCGTCTCGCCCAATAAGGGTCTTGATAGGAGATGTTATCTGAAGAGGTGCGAATGGCGAAATAAATCAAAGGGGTCGTCTAAGCCAAACCTTCACCTCGGTTTTCAATTTATTGGAACGTACATACAGAATGTACGCTTATCAAAGAACGCACCCCATCGCTCAGAGAGGGGACTCGTTGCCGATCTTTCAACTCTGTGCGCATTCATATTCATCTAACTTCAACAATAACTGAAGGTATGCACAGTTTCCTTTACGTTTCCCCATTTGTTCCTAATTTTGCATGAGTTTTATTCGTAAATGATGAATTAGGATCACCAGTTTCTCTAGTTTTAGTCTAGCATAGAAATGGAAAGTATTTTTCATAGACCACAAATTGAGTTTTCGACCAAAGAAAATACATGAGTTGTAAGAACTATGCATAGTACGTTAACAACTTATGATACGTGCACTCACGATTCAGATTTATGCGAAAGTTTTAGAGAATGTTTGTTTCGTGGAAAATAAATAATTTGATAGTTTTTTAAAAATATTCGCTTGTATTATTTACGAAAATGAACGAACGAAAAATATTCTCGTCGTTAAAAAAATGACTAGAAATAAATTGTCATCAATTATGATGATTTTCGAGCATCCTGTCTTCTGGGTAGCAGAATGCTACGGGCGGTCACCAAAAAAGATGAAGTGCTCATGATGACAACTTTCTCACCATGCGTCTGGTAATTTCTGAAAAAAGGTTGATTATATCACGTAGTACGATGCTACTAATTTGTTCTATTGTGTTAGTAACTTTTGGGTCTGAATAAATGTAAAGAAAGTTAACTTCTCTTTAGGATGGGGATCATATTCAGTAATCACAAATTGATCATGACGTGCTAGTGCTCCTACCTTTAGAAGCAAATTCATTGTAGAAAATCTAAAGCTACTCTCTCTCTCTCTCTCTCTCTTTCTCAGTCACGATACCTGCATCCTGCCTTCGTCCGTACGTACCTGCCTCCACTGTTCCCCACCCCGTGAAGACGGTGAAGGGACGACCAGGGAGAGGCGGGGGGTGAGTTGCGGGACTCGATGCTAACAGCAATGACAGAGCGGCGATGATCGAAGAACTGAATTGGGACATTCTTGGATTCTCAGTCGAGGTATCGTCCGCTTTGGCTCGTCCCAATCTGAGCAAAACAGTTCGGTCCTTTGGCGTGCGGATGGACACTTTCCTATGAGCTCATCCTAATAATACTCACGCTCGAGCACGTTTTATTAACGTGTGATTTGTATGTATAGTGGGGTATGTCTGTAATTATGTTTTACTTGTACCCTTTATGTAATTAGTCATTCCTGTAAATATGTATTATAAAAACTCAGTCGGGATTAAGCCACCATAAACACTGTATCGTTATTTTCTCTCTAACTTTAAACATCAACACGTTTAATTTTGAAGTTTCAAAGTTTAAACATTGCCGTTACGTCAAAAAATGTCTCCGTGATGTGTGTGTGTATGTGAATCGCTCTCCTCTTATTCGGTGCATGATTCGATTCATTTCTGTCCCCTTCCCCATATGTTAGGCGATGATCCTTATCCAGGCCCTTTGGCCCTGGCGACTACTCTCTGTCTTGGTTGGACCGGATTGTCACATGAATAGTGTGTTTGAGGGAGGAGAAGGGTAGAATGGAAAGAACATAAAAGGGAAAGGCAAAGCAAAACAAAACAAAACAGAGAGAGAACAAAATCGATGCCTTGTAAAATGCACTATAATGTTAATGTGTTAGCCTCTCCATGCAGTCGCATTAGAGGGACAAGCGAGAGAATTCCTTGGCTATATAACTATGCCAAATCTCATCAAACTAACTCACCAAAATTTCTCTGAAACAGAGAGAGCGCGGCCCTGGCCTGGGCTGGCTCATCGACAGAACGTGACAGGGCCTATGATGGTATTTCCCCATCTCTCTCCGTCCGCTTCAGACACGCACATGTGGGTCAAAGTTTGCAGAGAGAGACGCTCTGAATTTGTTGTATTATTCACTCTTGTTTGATTGCATATTTCGGTGAAAAGGACATCAAATCACACAAACTCACACGAGAGAGAGAGAGAGAGAGAGAGAGAGAGAGAGGAGAAAAGCAGATTCCATTTCAATCTCAAGACTAAGGGGAGGGCTAATGAACACAACGCAACACATCCCATGATGCATTTCTAATTATCAGGTGAAAGCGCCTCCTATAAATACATCAACTTGACGCCAGCCTCTCATATCAAGGCATTTTCTTGCCATTAGCCTCTCTCTTAGCAGACAAAGGCAAACCTTCAAACACCTTCCAAACACAGCCTCACAAAGACAGGGACAGAGAGAGAGAGAGATGGAGCATTATGAGCAGCATGGCTTCTCGGAGGAGCTCTTGGCGGCTCAAAGAAGGAGCCTCGGTCTCCACCCATTGGAGACCATCCCCACTGAGACGAACGAGCTCTTCTTCTCTAATGCCTGGTCGTCTTCTGACCATCTCTGCTTTTGACGACAACCCGTCTTTCTTCTCTCCCTCTCAAGCCTTCTCCGTCTCTCCATGCCTCGACCAGGATGACCTCAGCAGCTTGTGCTTCCCATTTGGCAATGAGTATGATTTCTTGCAGCAGCCCCACATGATAAGCGACTCGTCCTATAGCCCGGTCACCGGTCCGCAGTTCACCGACTCATCCTACAGCCCGCACGAGATCGACGCCGGCGTTCAAGACGATCAGTTCCCGCTTCATCCTCTGATGGAGGAAGACGAACCGGGTCCTGCTCGGCTTCTGACGGTGACCGATGATTTCCAGAGCCTGTATCTACAACAAGCGACTTGCAAGGTTGAGCCTTTAGTAAATCAGGAATCTCCTGAAGCAGCAGCTCCTCCTGGAGTGTTCAACATGGGCGGTTCTTGTCTGGAAGGGAAGAGCAGGGCCAAGAAGGTGGAGGGCCAACCTTCCAAGAACCTGATGGCCGAGAGGAGGAGGAGGAAGCGGTTGAACGATCGGCTCTCGATGCTCCGATCCATCGTTCCCAAGATAAGCAAGGTATGTGGTCCAGATTCTGGTAATGGAAATTTTATCAAGTTACACAGTGACTGAGTGGACTGATCGAGTTTGAAACTGCGATGTGCTATCTTTTGCTTGCTCTGTAGATGGACAGGACATCGATTCTTGGAGACACTATCGACTACGTCAAAGAACTTCTTTGCAAGATCAACAGTTTGCAACAAGAGAGCAAACTGGATTTGAAGCAGCTGAACGCGTTGGAGCCTCTCAAGGAGACGAAGCAAAGTGAAATTTCCGTCAGAAACTCACCACAGGCATGCCCAGTTTCTTGTGCTTCTTCAGTAACATCAATTCCATGAAAGATTTCAGGACTTCAGTTCGAAGATAGCCCTACTGCGAAAATTTCAAGAAACTATGGGGAAGAACTAAGTATTCTTCCTTACCAAAAAAAAAAAAAACTAAGTATTCTTTGTCTTTTGCCATTGCAGTTCGAAGTGCAGAGAAGAAATGAGGACACAAAGATTGAGATTTGCTGTGCGGGGAAGCCAGGATTGTTGCTATCGACCATATCCACCATGGAAGCATTAGGGCTTGAGATCGAGCAGTGCGTTATTAGCTGTTTCAGTGACTTTGCAATCCAAGCTTCCTGTTCAGAGGTACAGAGAGGGAAAACGCTCCCCCCCCCCCCCCCCCCCCCCCCCCCCCCCCCCCCAAAAAAAAAAAAACAGAACAAACAGTTGAGGATCCTCCAAATTTTGACGAATTTTTGTTTTTGAATTTACATTGAGCTAAGTGAATGATTTTTTGTGTGCCAATAGATCTTTTCTTCTTACCCTTTTGTGGGAACAGGGATTGGAGCAGAGAGGTCTGATCAGCCCTGAAGATATGAAGCAAGCTTTGTTCAGGAATGCAGGGTATGGAGGGAGGTGCTTGTGATGGTGAAGGAAGGATGCTCCTGCTTTTTAGTAAATTGAAAATGAATTTTGGGAATGTGAGGCTGTAGTGAGACTGAGGCAAGGAAAAAAAAAATTATTTTTTTAATTTATGGTTTTCTTTTAATGACTAACAGAGCAGTGTAATGTTTTGTTTCATGTGGAGATGGTGATCCAGGAGACTTTTTTAACTTCCGATTTTCTGTTACATGGTCATGGAGATGGAAAATTTCATAATTGGAGTGCTAGGATGACAAAAACTGTTGTTTGCATCTATCTGGGGCACAATTCTTTTTTGATAGATGTTCATGTCTCAATAGTTAATATTAACCCATAAATTTGGCGAAATGGCCAAATTTCGGAATCAACTTACATTTTCCGGATAAAAAATATACTTAATTATTGAAAAGCGAGTAAATTTCGATGTAAGGATAGGAGCGAAGACTCGTCGAGGTTCCTATAGACAAACCCATTTGGAAATTTTCAATCTTTTGTGCTACAAAAGAAAAGGGATCAAGAAAAAAAAATTGTAAGCATGAAAGAGTCGGTCTAGAATTGGTGCACGATACACTTGAAAAACAATAAATGACTACAGAGAGTGCAAGCCCACAGTTCTAAAAGGAATTTCAACCTCCTTATAATGACATATTTGGAAGCATAAGCCTCATATTAGTAAAGCCAAAATGCAATTAACCTTACAAAACAATTAGAGACTTGAATGATTCAATTGGCAGGCCCCCTTCATTGTTTATACATTGATGACTACTCTGTCTTATCTTCCATTGCTTTTTGTAGTTTTGTTCTCCTTTTCTAATTGGTTCTGTTTCCCCTCCAATTGGGTTGGATCTGATTGGTGACTGAACCAATGGCCAACCAGCTTTTGGAAGTCTAGGGTTTGTGAGAATCTTATTTGATTGATAAGATCCAAGATGTGGCCTCACTTGCAAAAGAAGGTTTAGGGATATTTCATGTTACTTGAAAGCAACCAACCTGAGGAAGAAGCCAGGAATTTTCCCCCCAGTCGGCAATTCAGGAAGCTGCTGAGATAACTTTTAATTGAAGAACCATTACTTTTTGCACCCTTTAGGTTATCTAACACAAACTTTCACACTTTGTGAAGGAACCGAGGAAAAGGGGACGACTACCCTAACCCAAACTTTTAAGATCAGTAGACTGTTCCTTGTTGATAAGACGTCAAGCGTTGGTAGCTGTCAAGGCCGGTTGTCAACAGAATTTTGGTTGCTACTTATTTGATCGGTAACACATTGGTAAGTTACCGAGAATTTTTTGAATGTCTCAGGAATGGCTCCAGATAATAAACTATACCCATGATCTATCGATTTTGTTCGCGTTGCTTACCAAATCGCTGACTTATATAGAAAATTACCAACTTTTATTTGAGTCTACTATCAGCTTTTACGTGATTGTGTTGAAATTACCAATTATTCTAATGACTCATTAATATTTATTTGTTTAAGTTACCAATATGTTAAAGTTGTTAACTCCTGTAGAAAGCCACCAGCTTTGATTCGGGTGATTTACCAACTTCTCACAGGTTAATTCCCAACTAGATTTAGCTTTTACTAACTCTTATTTGAGCAAGTTACTAATATCCATTTGGCTGCTCAAAGTTTCAACAGTTCTAATAGCGTACCACTATATATTTGCCGAGCTTAAATTACCAACTTTTATAAGAAACTATCAACTCTTATTCGAGTTCATTTTAGTAGTGTTTATTTGATTATCTGAAATTACTGGTAGTTTAGCAAGAATTATTTATTAAACTTACCGAGAAATTAACTTTACTAACTCTCATTGGAAAATTACTAGCTTTTATTTTAGCACCACCGAGGACTAATTGATTGTTTTGAAATTGCCAACTGTTTAAATAAGTTACCATCATTGTTTCTAGCTTATCAACTTTCGTAAGTTACTAACTCATCTAGGAAATTTCAAATGTTGTTTGCGTCTAATTACCAATGCCTGAGACTATCAACCCTTTTCAAAAGTACCGACGTATCCCAATAATTTACCCTCATTTATTTCCAGAACTTGAGTTACCAACTCTTCCGTGGCAATACCAATTGTGCCTCGTATTTTCACTATGGATCTCTAGGAATCCACAAGGAAAACAAAATCTATAAGTTCAGTGCTTCCATATCTAACTTCGTATAATATATATGAAGATGAAGATTTCTTTTGCTTAAAAAAAAAACTCGGATGCAAAAAAGAAGAAGAAGCGCACACATATGACAAATCATCATATATATGTAATAGTAGGAAATTATGAGACAAATAATAAATTCACTTGGTTTCAGACTCGGTACAACCAAAAGTCGTCATCATTTTATTGGTTTGCACAACCCAAAAATTATTCTAAGATATCCAACATGTGATGTTCGTACGGCAATATACATACATATATATATATATATATATATATATATATATATAGGGTGTGCGCTATATACATGTTAACTACCGATATACTATACATTACTTAGATATATGGGCTATTTGTCCATTGAGTAGCCATAAACAAAGCCCAAGTATAGGCTACTTAGATTGAACTGAGGCCCGGTTCTTAAATGGAAATTCATCTTGAGGAACGAAAAGAGGGGAAAGAATTGAAGAGGGAGAGATATCCAAAATTGCTCGAACCATCAAAACAAATCCCGTGGGCGCACTAGCAATCCTAACAGTCTTCATGAACCGAATTAAAACACGGGCTTTGACGTGTGAAGGAATCGAACCTGTGCCGTGCACGTCATCCCAACGCGCATCTGGCGACGGGCCGAGAGTTTTGAGGCGAGGGGATTGACGAAAATTTCTCAATCATAAAATCTCACGTGTTGATTTCTCGACGGTAGTCCCCATAGGTCTGCCAATGTGCTAACACAACTGATTTGTTCCCCCATGCAATTGGCTAGTGAATTTTGATCCCCCCCCCCAAAAAGGAGGGGGGATTTCAAATAGGGACCAAGTATATCATTTTCTCAAATAAGGATTTGAAGTGCCATCGTTGTGTCAAAGAAGAATCTGGAGTACATATTGTTTCAAATAAAGGCCTGAAGTAACTATATTATTCTCAAAAAAGGGCATGAAATAATTATATTAGTCTAAAAAAAGGGCTTGACTCACTTTAGTTATGGGCATTTTGGTCATTTGTTGTTTTTTTTTTTCCTTTTTCTATTTTTTAGGAGATTTTGACAAAAAAAAGTTAAAAAGAAAAGAAAAGAGAAGAAACACTAACCTCCCGCTTATGGCCATTGTCCCACCGCCAACTAGAGGCGAGGAGTTGTTGGCCCTAGCCTGAGTCAGGAGAGGGCTACGACCCTCTCCCAGATCTGAGTAAGGTCGGCAGCCCTCGCCTAGGTCCGACTGAGGGCCACGGCCATCAGCTAAAACCAGCGAGGACCAATAAACCATTGCTATCGCCCCATCGGTTGTGGGGCGGTGGCCACAAGCGAGAGGTCTCTATCTCTAGCCTGATTTTTTTTTTTTAATTTTTTAAATTTAATTTGACAAAAAAATTAAATTAAATTTGTATTTTGACAAAAATGCCCTTGATCGACTGAAAAATTTGGTGGCCGGCAAGTGAGGCCCTTATTTGACACAATCATAACCATTTTGGGTTCTTATTTGAAATAAAATCCACTTCATGTCCTTAATTGAGTAATTGAGGGCACTTGAGACCCTTTTTCGGAATTTTCCCAAAAAAAAGGGCTAGTGAATAGAGAAGGTGAAACATGATGGGCTGCGTAATAATTAAATTTTGGTATTTCTTCACTTTTCATATTTTGAAATCGCTTTTCTCAATTATGAAAAAAGTCATGTCTAAAACGTCAAACTTCAGAAATTAAATTTTGTTCATTTGCTTTTGTATCGAACAACCATTTCACCATTCTCTTAAGCATCCATCAGTGATGATCGCCTTTGATCGGGACTTTGCAGAATCATCGTCTTCCATCGTTTCTATACATGAAGTTTATCCATCTTCTCCACCTTCTAAATCTCGATACTAATGTTCGTTTACCTCTTAGACAGTAATTAAAAGCAAATAACTGAATTATATCAAGTTTGAAATTCGAAAATTGTAGCCTTTATGCATGGCCTTTTCATATTTTTAAGCATTTTCATAATCGAGAAGAGTAATTTTGGAGTATGTAAAGTAGAGAAACATCTCGGATGGTTCTAATTTCATCGGTTATGAAATTTCTGCAGTCAAGCTGCCTACTTTAATTGGTAATGATTTTTTATTGTAGTTTTTGATTCCGCAGCCATCTTCGTGGACAAAGCTCCATTTCTTTATTCAAATTTCTAGATTTATGGAGACTGATTAATCTAGTTGATATGCTTCCACATGAGTGCCATTTGCTCAATGATTTTGTTTTTGGTTTTCCCAAGTCATAACGATCAATTATAATAAATGAAATCAATCTCGATGCTTGATTATGGGGAAGACTTTGTTGGTTATCTATCTCCTTTTCTTATTTTCCTCTCCTGTGGGAGCTTTTCGACTGGAACCAGCGAGGGCCAATAAACCATTGCTACTGCCCCACCGGTTGTGGGGGCGGCGGCCACGGGTGAGAGGTCTCTATCTCTCGCCTATTCTCTCTCTTTTTTAAATTTTTTTAAATTTAATTTGGCCAAAAAAAATTAGATTAAATTTGTATTTGAAAAAAATGTCCTTGATCGGTCAAAAAATTTGGTCGGCCGGCAAGGTCAGGCCCTTATTTGACACAACCATAGCCATTTTAGGCCCTTATTTGAAACAAAATACCCTTCAAGCCCTTATTTGAGAAATTGAGGCACTTGGGACCCTTTTTTGGAATTTCCCCAAGAAAAATGGCTAGTGAATAGAGATGCTGAAACGTGATGGGCTGAGTAGTAATTGGCCTAGAGGCCCAATTAGCACATCTTCAGCCCTAATTGCCCCACGGGCCGTGGCCCATCCAAATCACTACAAAAGCAGTTAATTGATGACTGATGAGAGTAACCTCAATCGGAAAACTACAGATGATTGCACAAAGCAAACTAGTGGACATATATTAATTTTCACTTTCCTACAAATGATTTGCAAAATGATTATCATTTTCGAATTTACGGTATACTTCACGAACTCCATCGGGTGGGAGGCACGTTCCCACAAAATTAAGATGAGGAGTTCCCATGTTTAATATGTGCGTTTGTCGAGATTTATAATTCGTCGATAAGAAGCTTCAGTAACTAAATAGAATCGAGATTCAGGTTTCATGGCATGGTACAAGAATTGTTTTCTTTTTCATTTAGTGAAGGAAAAAATTCAAAAAAAAAATTCAAAGTGTCTTTATTTTCTCAAATAATGGAATGAAATGGATTTTATTTCAAATAAAGGTCTGAAATACTCTTATTATTTCAAAAAAAGGCCCGACCGAGGATATTTTGATCATTTGCATGTTCTAAGTTCTCTTCCTTTCTTCCTATTATTTCTTTCATTTTTTTTCTTTTTTATTTTCCCTTCAAGAAAAGGAATGGCACCAGCAAGGCTAGGTAGCCTCGCCTAGACAGTGCGAGACCGCCCTCGACAGATGCCTGGGCATGGCAAGCCCTCGCTTGCTCACCTGATCCGGTGAGACAAGCCCTCACATGTCACAAGTGAGGCTGGGCTTCATGGAGAGGAAGATGTTCTCGGCTAAGGATGAAAATTGCCCTCGATGGTCGCTTAGGTGAGGCGAGTAAGCAAAGGTAGCCCTCGCTTGAGGCCTCTAGCCCTTGTGGTGGCCATCCCCTTTCTTGAAGGGAAATAAAAATGGAAAAATGGAAAAAAAAAAATCAGAAAATGCAAATGACTAAAATAACTATACTCAGTTCATTCTTTGAAACAATTAGCGCATTTCGCGCCCTTACTTGAGAAAACGTAAGTACTTGAGCCCCTTACTTGGAGTTTCCCCTTAGTGAAATAGGATTCCAAATTAAGTGGATTGAATTCAAACTTTTTTTTTTGGGGTAAGGGAATTCGAACTTGTTAACTGCTCTATCGATTGAAAAATCTCCGATACTCGATATTTTTCATTCCTTTCAAATAATTGCATATTCAGAGAGTAAGCATGGAAGAATACCGAAATAACACTAGCAACTCGATATTAACCATGAACTTAAGAGCATATTATCAATTATAAAAGCGAAGAACGTAAACAAACGGTACGGCAAAATGTTCGGTTATTCTTACTCACGAATGAACGGTCGTCGAGAATTAGCCAGGTTCTCGAAGAGCCTCGGACATCCCGTAGACATAAAAAAAAATAATAAAGGGTTAATCCAAAAGTTCGAATTTACGTCGATTTTTTCAAATGAAATTAATAGTTCGGTGACGTTTGAAGCCAAATTAAAAATGGTTAGATGAGAACAAAAGCAAATCAAATATATAAGGACCGATCAAATCTTCTAAACCACAAAAAGGAGGGGGGGGGGGGGAACAAAAAATTGGAACGTAAGCTTAGGCATAGGAATCATAAGTAAGAATGAATTTGATTTTGGATTTGGACGATGATGATGATCATGTCGGCCATACGAGTCATCATCATGCACGGCAATCATGCCATGTGCCCCGTGTTCCATGTACTGTATCTTCCACGGATCCAAGCGTGGGACTATTTATTGGTTGGCAGTTATTGATAAAAATAAGGACAAAAAGAAATAGAAAAAGAAGATATCTGGTGGTTAATTTGATTTGCTGGCAACTGGCCTCCACGAAACCACCCGGCGCGCGTGTTCCACTCTACCCCCGCCACCCGGGGAAACAGCCAACGTCGAAGCACGATCATTGCACTTCTCATGCGCGGGTCCCACTCGGAGCAAAATAAATAAATAAATAATAAAAATGCCGCACACCGCCATGAAACTTTCACCACGCGCGGAAGCTAAAAGCTCATATGATTGGGGACGGAACTTCCTAAAAAAAAACTTCAACTTTGACTCGTCACAATTTATTTTGAGATAATAACTCGAATATTCCTCGAAAATTTGACCAATAAATAATATGATCTTTTTACTTTTAATTTAACTAATATGATCCATGAACTTTAATCCGATATTCAATATGATCTCTAAACTTTTAATTAGACCAATATTATTTCTAAACTTTTAGAATATGTTCAACTCAATCCCTAAGTTATAGGAGATGTTCAATATTGTCTTTCCATTGATTCAAATCATAAATTAAGTTGAATATAATTAAAAAATTTAGGAATCGTATTAGTCAAATTAAAAGTTTAGAAACCACATTGAACATTGGGTTAAAGTTCGTGGGTCATATTGACTAAATTAAAATTCATGAACTACATTACATATTAGGTCAAAGTTCATGGACCATTTATGACATTTTTCTTTTATTTTTATCTTATAAAAATTTTCCAATTTTAGATGCAGTCTCCATTCTAGCCTAAACTTTTTTATACCATAAAATTTTGAAAAATTCAAATTAAGAGGTTGAAGCGCTCTAATTTTCTCAAATAATGGCCTAAAATGGGCCTCATTTCAAAAAAGAACTTGAAGTAATCGAAGGACATTTCATCTTTCATCGTTTCAATTTTTTTCCTTTTTTTTTTTTTCTTTTTCTTTGCACTTTTCTTTTCCCTCCCCCGATGATCGTTGGCCTCAGGGGAGGGTCGCCCACACTGCCATCAGGCTGGGGAGCCCTGCCTGGGCTGCCCAATCTGATTTTCATTTCTTCCGAGAAAAATCATCTTTTTCTCAACAGTGTTTGGAGTGTTCATGAACATAATCCCCTTCTCTTCGCACTTGTCCAAATTGATCTTATCCAGTCCTACACTGTAACTCGCCATGATCTCTAGCCTCAAAAATGCACCAATCAACACCAAATCGGCACCCAGTTTGGTGTTCTAGACAATAGCTCGTATCGAGTTGAGTGGCTCTCGAAGAACTGGCGTTACGAAGAGAAATCCCAAAACCAATAAAGTTTGAACCTTTTCTCGAGATCGGCATCGGACGAGGGTTGCCCTTATCGACCCAAGTGAGGGCGATCCTGCCCAATGGTGGCATGGGCCACGCTCACCTGGGACCAATGTTAGCCGGCGAAGGGAAAAGAAAAATGAAAAATAAAAAGGGAAAAAGAAAAAGAAAAGAAAGAAAGAAAAACAAAAAAGAAGAAGAAAATAAAAAAATGGTAAAAAATGAAAATGCCCCTCGACCAAGCATTTTTTGAAACAAAGAGCGCATTTTCAGGCCATTCTTGAAATATAAAGCGTATTTCAGACCCTTCTTTGAAACAAAATCTACTTCTTACCTTTATTTGAGAAAATTAAAGCACTTTATGCCTTTATTTAAAATTTTTCCTAAAAAACCGCACACTTTAATTACATTTTCAATTCAACTCTCAACTTTTTTTGTTTCATAAAAAAAATCTCAACTTTAGTTCCAGTACGAACTTACCTTAAACCTTTTTTCCTCATAAAATCCCAATTTTGGATCTACTTTCAATTTTACTCTAATTTTTATCTCATAAAAAAATTATCAACTTATGCTTGAGTCATAAAGCAGCCTCCATTAAACCTCCATCAAAATCTCTATGTCTAGCAGTCGGAGAGCTTACACCAGGGACGCTCAAATAGATTGTGCTTGAGTGTTTTTCATTTCTCAGTTGTCAACGAGAAATTTTGAACGGAAGGTTAATGGCGGTAGATTTGCGACTCAAGTAAAAGTTTGTAATTTTTTATGATACTATACAAATTTTAGAGTAAAATTGAGACTGGACAATAAAATTGGGACAAGGCATGTAGTTAGGAGTTTTCCACAGGACAAAAGTAATTTAGGGTAGAATTAGAACGAGATCTAAAGTTGAGAGTTTTTGCAATAAAAAAAGTTTAATGTGGAATTAAGACATGACCTAAAGTTAATGCTTTTTTTCATGAGACAAAAAAAAAGGTTAGGGTAAAATTGAAATTGGAGGTCTTTTATGAGACAAAAGCTAGAATTTGAGTTTTTTTTTAAAGGTGTTAAGCCTTTGATTGCAATATATATAGGACTGAATTCATTCGATTCCTAAGAGTCCATTTGTTTTCCTAAAAATTAATGACTTAAAAACATTTTCCTTAAAATGATGGTTTGCATTGCTTGAAATAATTAGTTAGGAAAAAAATATTTTTATTATCGATAATAATCTATGTCTAAATATTATAGTGAATCATGAAAATGATTCTTGTTTATTAATTTATGTACAAACGATAAATTTTAGGAAAATATATTTTAAATCATTTATTTTTCGTAAAATAAATAAAGTCTAAAAAGAATTACTACTCATTAACTTTTTGAGGAATCCTTCATCACGTTTGTGAATGACTAATTTTTTTTTTATCCTTTTGACCTTCAAATTAGAAAGATTGAGAATTGAACCATGTGATTTGATTCATTCTCAATAGCCATGACATGATCATCTTAGGGCAATGCTTTTGTCGACAGATGCTATTAGTGCACTCATAGTCTCCGAAGGATGAGCAACGAGGCTACCATCTTTATACTTGACTAGAGTACGTGACTCGATCTAACGGGATGCACTGGGATCCCTACATCTATAAGGGTTGGACACAAAAAATCGAGAAATGCTTGACTTGTTAAGATTGGTTTACGAAATTGGCGTACATGTACACTGATGTTATTGGCCATCTTATAGGACCTACTTATTTAAAATTCCCACTTACCACCCGAAACATCACTCAAATCGATTTCAAATGACCAATTTTAGCGAAAGTGCATAGAAATTGAGTGTCTGAACCTAGAGATCTTTAGGCCCCATTTGCTTCGTGAAAAATAAGTGATTTGAAAAATATTTTCAAAACAAAAGTTTACTTATATTGCTAAAAAATATAAAAATAAAAAGTATTTTCATCATTAACTCAAATGTTTAGATACAAATTATTGTCAGTGCTGAAAATATTTTTCATTATTTCAAACTATGCATGTGATCACTTGTAACAAAATATTTTTTAAATCATTGATTTTTTGTGAAGTAAATTGGAAAATTTTCAAATAAAGACCCAAAGTGCTTTTATTTTCTTAAACAAAGGCCGAAAGTAGATCTTGTTTCAAATAATGGCCTGAAATGGCATAATACTCTCAAAGAAGGGCTTGAAATGACTATGATCGTTAAAAATAATTGTCTGATCTCGCTGGCCAGTTAAACATTTCGGCCAATCAAGGGCATTTTTGTCAAAATATAATTTTATTCTAATTTTAGTTAAAATTAGGTGAATTTTTTTAAAAAAAGTAAAATTAAAAAAGGGAAATACAACCTGCTCTCTTGCTTGTATTTTTTTTTCATTTTTTAAGTTTCAAAAAATAGGAAAATGAATAAAAAAATAAAAAATGGGGAAAATGCCTTTGTCAGCTTGTGAGGAGGCCAGTTTTTTAGACTGACATAGCCGCTTTAGGCCCGTATTTGAATGATGTCCAGATTATTATCTGAGAAAATGATGGGGTGTTATATCTTTATTTGAAATATGATCCTACTCTATCTTTCTTTGAAATTTTTCAAATAAATTTTGTGGACGTTAGTCCGGAGACCGGCTATTGGACCGTGAGCGTTCAGCGCCCGCGAGGAGCGCGTGGGGGGAAATTTGCAAGGGGGAAGGAAGGGGAAGTTACACGTCGCCTTCGTGACCCGGCAATCCAAAGGAGACAGCCGCTTTCTTGTCCCCCGACACATGATTTGGCCTCCTGTTTTCCCTTGTCCCCAAGCTTCGCCACCCTCTTTCTCCCCTTCCCCTCTTTTCCTCTGTAATATTTTAGGAAAATCACAGATTAGATTTTAAGGAATGTGTTTTGTTTTTTTTAACGGTCCTTATTCACAGAACTTTGACGCAGAGCAAATATATTACGCATCTACAAATTCAGAATTTTAACGGTTCTCACTGACGGAACTTTGACGAAGAACAAATGCGTCGCAGCGGGTGTAATTTGACATATTTGGTTGTTTTTCCCCTACACTTTATCACGACATCACTCTTAATTCCAGCAAAGTACCTAGTTTCATAAAGTGCAGCTTGAAAATATCATTTATTTCCCCATGTTTTAAGCCACTTTCTATATTTGATCCCCGAAGCCACGTTATTTTTCGGCCCATTTGATGTTTAATCACCATATTTAGACGCTGTCTATGGATTTATTGGAGCCTAGAAATCATTTTTCCAGCGGCCTTTAACTAACGCAGGCATTCAAAGACTGAGCGATGTTCGACAAAAAAAGGAAAAGAAAAGGAAAGAGACCGAGTGATGTTTTGTAGGGGTATGACTTGATGCGCACGAGCCGTTTCCGACCACCTGACTAAGATCCATCGGGCAAGATCGAGAACGCTAAATTCTATATTACCTTGATCTAGTTCGGCATGATTTTTTACATTCGACGCGGGGTTATTCAACGCGCCCATATACGTGGAGCTAGACCTCTCGAAAGGCTAAAACCGAAACAAAAGTTTTTAACTCGTAAATTTACTATCCCTATTTTTTAGAACATTTAGTAACTCTCTAGAAGAGAATGAAAAAAGAACTAGTGTCCAGCACTAATCATTTTTTAGTTCACCTACACAGTGGATCTTTTTCAATTGATACATGTGAATGTGAGTGAATGAGGGGTGGGGGAAGAGTGTTTTGTTTTTCTTTTTCCCCTTTTTTCTGGTGAAATAAGAAATAATTAATTCTCAAGTAACATGGGGCAAATGAAAATAAGAGAATCTTCCTGTTTAAGATAGAGGAATAATGAGTGGAGTGGTTGAATTTCATGTATGTGGCCAGACAACACCGGTTCCTTTTTTTTTTTTTTTTTTTTCGGTTCCTCATTATCTTCTGGGTATTTTTTTATTCTTTTTTTTGGCGTTTATAAAGGAAGGGGAGAGTCTAATCTAATCTAATAATTTCTCCCCGG
Source organism: Psidium friedrichsthalianum (assembly GCA_019149425.1). NCBI lineage: Eukaryota > Viridiplantae > Streptophyta > Magnoliopsida > Myrtales > Myrtaceae > Psidium > Psidium friedrichsthalianum. The sequence goes on along the minus strand of JAGVVM010000712.1, from coordinate 40,379 downwards.
TATCGTATATAGCTGTTTTGTCGGAATTTCTCTGCGAAAAAATATATTTCGACGAAATTAATTCCTTGGCTTTTCAATGTAGGAAAAAGGGTCTTGTGGTGATTCCAAATAGGAGTGATCCATATAATCAGAAAATCGACATATAAATTGTGCAACCAGGCCGGAGTTTGACTCAACAGGACGGTTCCGATAGCACAGCTCTCAATAATCGATACATAAGGGCTTGGAAGAAACTACACAAACGCAGAACAACCCAGAGTTTGACTTGACATTGTGGGTTAGAAAATACAACTCCTATTGAAAGAATGAACTGACGCACCCAAACTTTGTCGGGGTTTGACTTGATGATAATGCATGAACACATTTCGATACCATAAATGAAGTTCGACTTGATGGCAAAGTATTTGGGATAAGATAAACACCGGAGTTCGACTCGATGATGAGAATCTAAAAGCTACAATTAAGGTAAGTAAAATGTAGTGTGGAAAGTAAAGATAAAGATAAATTGTTGATTTTTTCAGGGATTTCTTTGTGGTTGCTTGATGATATTTATAATGGTTAAGTAGATTATTGCCCTAACTGTTATAGCTTTAAGCATAGCTATCATGGCCATTATCTCCCACAAGCTCATTTGACCAGGTCTTTAGGAAGTTATTTTGGCTCGTGTAAAGCTCCATGTAATTGTTGACAATCTTCAAACTCTTTGTACCGGTTTAGTTCTCTTCTCCTTCTGCTTAGATGAATCATGCCCACATTTTCTACTTTTCAAGAACATTTGAGCCAAAATCTTTAGGGAGTTGTTTTAATGCTTAAATAATTGTCGACAACCGTTTTCTCGCCGGATCTTTGAAGGGGCGGTTGTTTATCTATTCTGGTGCACCTTCGAAACATATTCGAAATTTCTAGCAGCATTATCCACTATCGACACCAATATTTGTAGCTACTTTATCCTCCTCAACACATGCTAGGAAGGAAGCAAAGACAAGCCTGAATTCGAAAATAGGTATGCTACCTCCAATGCTAGGCCCTCTCGGTCATATTCATGAGATTGCCTTTTAGTTCTAAACTTAATCTCGAAGCTCAACTCTCAACGTGTCAGAAATTTCTGATTCACAAGTTTCACAAAAAGTGACGGGTGAAGAGCACACTGAACCATACCATACTACTGAATTAATTAGAGGATTTTAGGGATCGATGAACCATGTTTGGATGAGAAAAGTGGGGGAGAAGTTTAGAAACTCATGATAAGAAAACTTCACGCTGATATTAGACGAAGAAAATGGGTTTAGAATGCATATTTGAAAATAAATAGGTTTCTTAAGTTTTAAAAGTGGGTCACAAATCAGTTACTTAGAAACTTAATGGGTCCCAAATGATTTTTAAATAGGTCATAAATTGGTTAGCTAAGAAAACTATATAAACAAAAGGCAACATATATAAATGTATAAGAAATAATTTTCTCAAAATTGGATTTTGTTATTGAAGTGTCTTAATATTATAGGTTGAGTCAGGTATGGGTGACTAGATTATATATCTTGAAAATGGGTAAACAGGTTAAATATGTCAATAGAGGTTGGACAATCTTTAGGGACTTGTTTTAATGCTTAAATAATTTCGATAACCGTTTTCTCGCTGGATCTTTGAAGGGGCGGTTGTTTATCTATTCTGGTGCACCTTCATACTCGAAATTTCTAGCAGCATTATCCACTATCGACACGATATTTGTAGCTACTTTATCCTCCTTAACACATGTGTATGGCAAGTGCGTCGACAAGTAGGCTATTTTGGGTGCCAACAATAGCAATCGGGTATCATCAAATAGTAGAAAGAGATTAGGCATTTGGATCGCGATGTCTCAAATTCGATTCCAACGCAGGTTCTCGAGATCAAAATTTAAGACGGTAAATGAGTTCTTAGATTTCCCGGATCGGACATAATTTAGATACGAGAGCTAGCTGGGTTTTGTTTTTTTTTTTCCCTAGATGGGTGGTAAGATGGTCTTTTTGGGGATTATGATGGAGTTGAATCGCTGCCCAAAAAGTGAAGGGCATTTTTTTACGACTTTAATCAACTTGTCCTCACTGAATCGGGGAACATTGACAGGGAAGTGTCATGATTCGGGCGCCTCATGAATCATGGAATAAGAGAATTTTGGCACTTTCGGAATTAAAGATAATAAATCTGACGTCTTTATTATGTTTTGATGTTGAAAAGCGTGTTAAAATTCTAGCCACCACCGAAAGTTATGATCGTTAATGACAAAAAAGAAAAAAGCCTTCAAAATGCATCGAAAACGTATCGATTTTTCAATTTATAGAGAATTTAGGAATATTAACTCCAAAGTACATTGAAGGTTTTAAAATTTGTTACGAAAGTGCAATTGAATTTTTAAATTTACAAAAAAGTGCAATCAACTCTTAAAACTTATCAAAATAATGTAATCAAGTTATTTTGTTAATTTGTTCAATTTACCCAGTAGAAAATGTTGATGTGTCCTTTCTTTAGTTATCTTCTCTCTCCTACATGAGGCTGGCGTAGCCAAAGCATGTATATATCTCTAAAACAATGTCCTTTTGGTCCAAATATGATTTAGTTTATTTTGTAACACTGTCGACCCTTTTGAGGCGATGGAGTTGCCAGTAGCGAGGGGCTGCAGGGCCCTTGCCATTTGCGTTCTTCTTTCCTTTTTTAATTTAGTTTATTTTTTAATCGTATTTGGCTAATATCTGGATTAATGTTGGATTAAAACAACATTGTTTTAGCTTTATCCTTCATGTTTAGCCACGTAGCAGAGAGAATGATAATAAAAAAAACCCACATCAATAATTTTATTAGCCAAATTGAATGGAGTTAACACAATAACTTGATTGCACTTTTTGTGAATTTTAGGACTCAATTACACTTTTATGGTAAGTTTTAAAACTATCAGAGCACTCATCCCCACGTTCTGTAATTACTTTGTTATGTCGTATAAGGATTGAAAGCTGGTTGCGCGCATGCATGAAGGCTAGTAATTACGTGATGACAGGGAAATACATGATGAAACACACAAAATATCCATGAACAAGAGGGACTTCATTAAAAACACAATTTCCAAGCCTTCATCGAATTTAAGCTTTGGATCGATGCTATTAGAGTTACGAATTCATTAATAATATATAATTTGGTTTGAGGAATATTTCTTCCTTTCTTTGGAAAAAAAAGATTTCCCAGAACATGGACATGACAGAACGTCATCAAACGTATTAGTACAAAAACAACAATAAAATATAGAAAAATTTTAAATAAAGGTCCGAAATGCTTTTATTTTCTTAAATAATTACTTGGAGTGACCTTATTTCGAAGAAGGGCTTAAATCATTTTCTTTGTTTTCAAAGAAAGATTTGACCAAAGATTTTTTTGTAATTTCGTTCTTTGATTTCTTTTCTTTTTCCTTTTATTTCGGCTGACGAGGATCACTGCCCTTGTCGGCCTAGATCTGGTGAGGGTCGACCTCGTCTGTGGTCGGCGAGGCGTCCTTCATAGCTATCGAGGTCTTCTTTAAAATAAAAAGGACACTTTATATTTTTATTTGAAATAATGTCTTTTCATTTGGAATTTTCCATAAAACTATGCTTTTGAGGGGGAGAAAAAAACCAACAATATGCAAAGGGCATTGTGGTCATTTGATGGGAGGAGAATGGAGAAAAGGGAGGTTGTGTTTTTAGGGGCACATTTTCCTCAAAGCGTGTGCATGTTTTTTAATGCTCGGAGAAGTTCACATCGTACAGCAAAATAAGCTTCAGTTGCTTTGTGCCAAATGCCAATGGAGGGTCCTTAGCTCTCTCTCTCTCTCTCTCTCGAGCTCGGAACACCCTCCTCCTCTGCACTACCCAACCCCTCGTTCAGCCCCTCCCCTTTCGCAAAATTCTTCCCCAAATCTCGCCAGGTAATGTCTAATTCTTAAAAAGATCTTCGCTTGCCAAGTCTCTAACTTTCTGGAGCAGGAGATCCTTTTCCCACTTCAGATTCTTTCTTTCCTGTTTCTTTTTATGTGGGTGTTTCTTAGCTCTGCCCCCATCATGTCGCTCTTCCTTTTCCGAGCTGTTTTGAGCTCACTTCGCTCTTGATTGGCGGGTAAATAGTGGGAAATGGGAAAAATTTGAAGCCTTTGGTTTTTTTTTTTTTTAATATCGTGCCTGATGTGATTTCAGTGGAATTTTAGACTCTGTGGTCGATGCTGTTTCTGGAACACAGTTCAAACAACACTGTATACAGTGGCAGTGAGTCTCCGTCTAAAGGTTATGTTCTTGTGTATGTTTATCTATGTCTAACACTTTAGGTAACCCAAGATCCATAGATTTAGCCTTGAGGGATTTTCTCTCTGCGTGGAGATTCTCCCTTGAACTGTCTCAACGAAACATGGTTGTCTTTTTCTTTTCTTCAATCTTTCACTTACAAATTTATTGATAATCTGCAGTGGTTGAGTTGCCGATTACCCCAGAGTCAGCTTCTATCTGCCCCTTCTCTTGAATTTTAGTTTGACTGCCGAAAGGTTTTAGTAAGCTGATTTTTTTCCTGGGTTATGACCATTATGCCTCTGTGTCTGCCACTTTCTCTGTTCTTCGCATATCCTGGGAGTGTTTCCCGTGCAAGGATTGTTTAGTATGATCCCGTTGAAGATAATCTATGTTATTGCTTAATTTATCAGCAACCATGAGTGATCCACTTAATTTTGGTCTACTAGTAAGTGTAATTGCTTTCAGCAAGGTTTCGTCAACGGCATGAATGGTGGAGCACTTTGCTATTCTCACGATGTATCAATTAATTCAGGGACTATTGTCTTGACTTTGCTTTTTAGTTTGCAAGACAAGCTTTGCCAGCTATTTCTGAATTTTTTCATTTTTGTTTTGATGCATTTAATTTTGTGGGTATTATAAACTAGCTCAGATTTTTCTGATAAGCTGAGATAACGAAGTTTCCCATTTCCTAGGTTATTTTTGGCGCTCCAGCGAGTTATACGATAAATAGAAATTGAAAACTTTAATGTCCCCACCACTTCCTAGTGTTGGGGAGGAGGAGTGTCAGAGCAATGTTACTTTGCTGGCTTCTTCATCCTCCTTGGAAAGTGTATGCCAGAATGCTGAGTTGAAAGAGCGTAACTACATGGGCTTGGCTGATTGTCCTTCAGAGGACAGTTCCGTTATTCCTGCTGTCATCGAGGGTTGCAAGATCACCCTTAACCTGAAGGCTACTGAATTGAGGCTCGGACTTCCTGGATCCCAGTCTCCAGAAAGAGATGCAGACTTTTGCGCCATAAGCTCGGCGAAGCTTGATGAAAAGCCCTTCTTTCCTTTACACCCTTTAAATGATGGTCATTACTCTTCGCAGAAAATCGTTGTCTCAGGCAATAAGAGAGGCTTTGCTGATGCTATGTGTTGTGCTTCAGAGGTGAAGTAACTGCTTTAATGAATCTGAAAGTTTAGGGTTGTGGTCAATTTGGAAGAACCTCTTATTTCTCTTTTCTTTTTGAAATTTTCCACAAACCTTTTGCACTTTAGCGGCAATGTACTTTGTCAAATTGTTTTTGACTTATCTTTGTTTCCAAATGTTGTAGTGATTGAAAATCAAGTGACCATTATAGCTTTTCTATGAAATTCACATTCCTTCTCATTGCAATTTGAAAATGAGAAACAGCTATTGTAGTTCTGCAACCTTCTAAAATTTGTTTTTAGTTTTCAAGAATTTGATAAAAAGGTGGGCTGCCAAGCTTGTAGCCGGATTGGTTTTGATTTCCTGGAAAATCAAAATCAAAGCTGGAAAAGATCTTGGTGAATAAATGAACCTTGATTCTTTTTCTCTTGTTCCTCTACTGGTGGGCTGATAATGATAAGAAGCTGTATATTCAGGCAGAGTTCAAGGCAAATCCAGAGGCAAATGTCGTGCTGTCGCCCAGGCCATCTCCAAATTTAGGACTGAAAAATTGTTCTGGCCCTGAAAACTTCGGATCTAGATCAGCCAAAGTCAAAGAGATACCAACCGCACAGGTTGCAGCAGAAGCCCAACCTAATGATGGTTCCGGAAATAATATTGCCAGTGCACCTGCTCCTAAGTATGCATGAAGCTATCAGACTTATGATTGTGATTGACTTATTTATGGTCTCTAATTGCCTTTTCATGGCAGGCAACAAGTTGTAGGTTGGCCACCTATAAGATCATTCAGGAGGAATTCCCTAGCTACCACTTCGAAGAATACTGAAGATGTTGATGGAAAAGCAGGATCTGGTGCTTTGTTCGTCAAAGTCAGCATGGACGGCGCTCCCTATCTGAGGAAAGTTGACTTGAAACATTACAGTGCCTACCAGGAGCTGTCTTCTGCCCTTGAAAAGATGTTCAGTTGTTTCACTATTGGTGAGATATGTTGATGTTAAAGAATGAAGTCGAAGAGAGCGAATTATTCATGTGTCATGCCATATATGCTAATAGTTTTTCCAGTTACTGCTATCTTTTTCCGTGTCAGGTGCTCTGGGCCGGGAGATGCTAAGTGAGAGTAAGCTGAAAGATCTTTTAGGTGGAACAGAGCATGTTTTGACATATGAGGATAAAGATGGTGACTGGATGCTTGTCGGTGATGTTCCTTGGGAGTAAGTTCCATCCTCCTACACTTTGCTTTTCTGCTACCAAATCTTGATTTGTAGCTATACGTTGGCCTTTGTATGCCAAAAGGCCTGGTATACTTGTACTTTATCCTGGGCACATCACAAACAATGCAAAGTTAAATATAATATCGAGTACACAAAACAATTCTACCAAGGGACTGGGACTACAATAGCTGCATGATTTACATTATACCAAATACATCATTTCGAGGTTTGTTTTGCTTGTATAAGTTTGCTTTTGTATTGCAATAAAAGAAACCTCAATTTGTTTCGACATGAAGTGACGTGGCTTGTTTACAACTGCATAGGTGACATGGCGCAACTTGAATTACGATTTTTTATTTATTATTATTATTATTATTATTATTATAATATAAATCAGAAATGAGTAATGAAGACTGCCTCACTCCTAAGTCCAAAGCATGGATACAATAAATCAGTTATAATGGTTTTTGCTATCTTGATGCTTCAAAAATCTACTCAAGGCTATATTATGCGGTGGTAGCTATTTTCTTTAGATAGATGAGAAGTGGATATTTCTGTTTCTTGTCAAGGTGATTTGCTATTAGCCTGTAGGAGTTGGTCCGATGCCTGCGTCATTCAAATCACTCAATGCTAATCCTTTATCTGGTCCTTCCACCACAAGAATGTTACATCAGCTTTTGCAAAGCATTTATTTCCTTCATTTGGGCCCCTTATTTTTATTGCCTGTCTAGTAAAAAGTGCTTGACTACAGTTTCTTGGTATATTTCACTAAGTTCGATTTTGCCTCATATATATATTATAGTTGGATATGGTAAATCTTTGCCTCGTGTGTGTGTATTTTGTTTTGTTATAGTGGATATGCTAAATCTTTGCCATGTTTGTACAGTTAGCTTCTCCGATCTGGCTCACCTTTGAGGTTTGTGGCAGGATGTTTTTGGACACATGCAAGAGACTTCGGATCATGAAGAGTTGTGATGCCATCGGACTAGGTAGGCCTTATTTGTTTTAAGCCATCTTGAGACAATGTAGTGCATGAGTCATAGGATTATACAGATCTGATCATGTTGACATTCTTGAAGATGAAGAGCAAGAACTACGTATGTCTTATGGAAGGACTGAATAGAACCACATCCCCCTTTTCTTCTGCCTATAGGCAGATGACATAAGAACCATATAACAATTAAAAAGTGCGCTCCACTGCACAAGGCTTTCTGCACTTGAGCGTTTGGGGGGAGGGGTTAATGTGCACAGCCTTAACCTGGTTTCCAGAGAGGCTGTTTTTCTGATTTGACCCCATGAATTCGAGCCACGATGGAGTAACCTTTTACTGGTACACAAGGCTTGCCCTCTGAAAATCTTACACGGATACCTGTACTGTTTTAGGCTGAAATTCCGTGAAGAAGGTTTTGATAATCTTGAAAGATTTACCACCAAAATGGTAGCATGAAAACTATGCAATTCGGCCAAGGCCATACAGTTTAAGGATGTATCAGGGCCCATCCCCTTTCAATTTTTAGTTTTCTGCTTACTGTCTAGAATGTCAATTACCATCTCTCCTCTATGATTCACTTGCTGAGAGCACTTCTCTTACTTTCTGTTCAGACTAAAATAGAAGAATACTGTGTGGTTCCTCTGTTAGTTTGACTTCAGAGGCATCTAAAGTCTGGTTTTCATCCAATCCAAGGACTCAAGCTCTCTTGTTTCGTTGGATAACTGATCATGCTATGAGCAGATGACTGACCCTTTCTTATCGGAACTCCATCCATCAGTTGTGTCCTTTTTCCCTTTATATTCTTCCTTGCTTTATTATGGAATCATAGTGGAAGGTATCAAAAGAAGAAAATAAGAAAGAAGCCATTATAGTCAAATACAATAAGACATGATAAATAAATGTATGAAGTTGTAGACGGTGGAAACATATCAAATATTCTCGGGAAAAAAGAGAAAGAAAACCAAACTTGTATCTGGTTTCAAGAAACATATTTTGTTTTTGGTTACCTGGAAAAGTCTTGGTGCCCAATTACCAATTTTCACGAAGTCTTGTTTCTCATACTTTCTTCTACTTATGGTGTGAAATGGGTGGGAGACGTAAGATCTTCCCTGAAAATAGTTGTCTTTTTATTTTAAGTTTCTAAACAATTTTGAACATGGTTTTCTAAATAACCATTTTCTGCTTTCTGAGAACTTGAAAACATGGGAGATTGTCAAATTTTTATTGAAAATGAATACTTAAGGATGTTTTTAGTTAATGATGCGTTCTCGAGATTTCAATCTCCTTCCTATTCGAAAATGAGAACATTGAAAGGAAAAATGTGTTTGATGACAATAGGGTTAGTCCACTACTGAATGATTATGATACTCCAGATTCTTGGAAAACGAATGTACTAGTTCCAATCCGAGATGAGAACAGTTCTGATTTCAAAGCATGGTTCTTAGACAATCGAGGAGCAACTCCCAACTGCAAAAAGTTCTTATTTAACTGGCTTTTACACAAACAGAAGCAACATAGTTCTCACAGTAGTCTCCATTGAAACAAGTCCTGCTCCACTTCAGTCGATGAATATGTGATTTCATTTTCTTGTATGTAGGCTTTTCATTTTTACACTTCTACTCTGGGCTTGTTGATGTTGTCATCTATGAAACTTCAATTTTGGAAGCTTTTGTGGTTTCATGCTTCAGCTTTGATCGAAAGGTTAAGCTTCTTTTGAGACTTTATTAAGTTTCCATGAGACTTTCCAAACTATGGTGAGGAAAAAATACACATATTTCGTGCATGTATGATGTGGATATTCTCATAACATTTGGCTGAGTTTAAAACGTCTGACTTATGAAATTGGAAACCATCTTATTGCAACAAAACAAAACAGAGAACAATCTTTTACGTGTTTAATCTTCTATTGTTGAAAATCATATCAGATTCATACAGGTACCTGGTTCCAACATTAAATTTGTTTTCAGTGATATGTTCATTCCGATAATTTATTTCATATTTGATGAAGGATGGATACGTTGTACAAGTTTTTCAGAAGAAGTGGAAGAAGATGTCGGGGTATTCTTGCTTTTCTTTTTTCAAAAAACACTTAAGTGGGGTTCCATAAGTCATGGTTGAAGGCATGTGGTTCCTCTTGAAAACAATGACACAGGTTTCCTGATTTTATTATTCTCCAACTTCAAATGGCAAATGGTGCTAGCAAAATGATTATGTGTTTATTTATTTGTAGTATACTGTGTGCTCGAATGAGTTTCAATGTCTAATCACAAAGACGGACGACAATAAAGAAGACGACGATCTAGGGTTTTTGGTGCTATGAGGGACAGAGAATGAGCCATATTTGTTTTCAAATTATGGCTAATTCAGGAAACAAGGGGGGTCATGTATTTTCACGTGGATTTGTCATGTCAATTGAGCTTTTGTCATTTGTCATCTAGCTTAGCAATTTCACGGTAAGATTTGACGGAAGCTAACGGAGGGTAACTATATCACACCTGTACAAGTTTGGGATTTTTGTTGAATAAAAAATTAGTTAGGGGTAAATTTGTTATAGGTACATCATTTTGGGATTTCTAGTGATCCAAAAATTAGTTCGAGGTATTTGTTTTAGATGTACCAGTTTGGGATTTTTCGTGGTGTCAACCCTATAGTTTACAAACTATTATTTAATTGTCAGTAACGAGAAAGCTTATCTTGATTGAGGTTACCCTCATAGATTTTTCTATGGCGCTATATCTTGCTAAATCTTTGAATTTATCCGATTTCTGACTTCTTTGTGATGCCTGGTTCTGTGAAGCTTTCGTTTTTCTCGCCACATTGAAGCTGCCAGCATCTGGGTATACTTAAATTCAATACCTGGTGCTTGTGTACGATGATGCTTTCTTCTCACCAGCCTAACATCATTATGCTTGAACATATCCTGCACGAGTTTTTTCAATTGAAGTGAGATAAATTTGTTATTTTCCATCTATTCGTCTCTGAAATAGGTTGAGTGAACACTATATAAATCGAGGATATCTTACGTAAATCTGATCTCTTCCATGTTGTACAAAACACGCACCCAGAATAAGGGGAAAGTCATCATCCGTCAAATTTACTGCATGGCACTAAACCATTTTAGATTCTGTGCTTCGAGATTTGAGATCAGATTGGCAGAATTTGGTGATGACCCATCATTCACGTCTGTGTTTTATTTTTTGTCCCTGGATTATAGGAAAAGAAATAAATATTTCTTACAGAGAATGTCTCTCTCTCTCTCTCTCTCTACAGCACCGAGGGCAGTTGAGAAGTCCAAGAACAAGAACTAACTAACATCGCTCATGATGAAAGATATCCGGTAGTCCGTGGGGTGGAACTTGCCTCAAGATGAAAGGTCACTTGAACCGGAAAAATATTGGAAGTTGACAAGTAAAACATCAAGATCAGCTAAGGACCGTGTATGGCTGCTCCACTCTGTTGCTATGTAGTTCCTTTTCACTTGTGAGAGACTCAGTTGTCCCTTGAACTACGTTTCTACTATATAGTTTATGCAAAACAAGAGAAAAAAAAAAAAAACAGTCAAGACCTGTGTTTTAAGACTTTATGTAATATGTCCTGCTCCTGAATTTCGAACGTCTTGTAAACCCGTCTGTCCTTAATGTCTAAAGGTGTGTTCTACTCTGTGCTTGCACGGTAACAAAAAATTATCATGCTTTGTATTCTAGATAACTTAGTCCTGGACAAGTTTCTATACTTTCGCCTTATTTGTTCAAGAGAAGCAAGCAGCACTAGGAGTACTCGGCTGAATGATGTTCCTTAATGGATTTTGTTGTTGTTGTTAGTATTATTTTACTGTTGCATTCATGGACCCGAAAAAGGACTTATATTCTTGATAGAAAATGCATTGTCTTGCCCCTCTGTCAGATTGCTTCATTTAGTCCATTTGACCAGGTCCAAAAGAGAGAATTTGTCTCTTGATTTTTTCACTACAGATGCGTCTGTCTTGGTTTGGTCCTAACCCTACCTAAATCCTGTACCTGTTCAGCTCGATCACTTAATTGTAGCTGATGTATCTGGTATGCTGCACATCTAATCCATTAGGTGTTACACCCGTGGGCGAGATATCTTGTTCTTTGAAATCAACCGCAATGGAATGAGTATTGTATGGCAAAGTCTCCTCCGATGATCACCTAAAACTGGGTTGCATAACTGGAGGTTCACTCATAATGTTTGTCGTCCATTGTTGTAATGCTCGATTTGCTGCAGCTGATGTGTTCACTGTTGTAATGCTCCATTTGTTGCAGCTGGTGCGTTTGAAATCTGCGATTACAAATCTTTGAAATTGTATGTTGGTCGTTCCAAATTTGTCTGTCTTCACCAAGAATTATTCTTTGTGATGCGGCAAAGTCTCATATGGTACGTTCAAAATCAACCATAGTCGTTGGTAAAATTATTGAGAAATACATGAACATTTGTCTTTCGTTTCTATGATTGGAACGTGTAGGCCCTTATAAATAAATAGTTCCTGATTTATAATTTGTAGGTTTTTTGTTAGAAAAATATTTTGACAATGACGCACCATGCAAGGATTTTGTTACTTGTATCGAACTGCCGTTCAAAGTAAAACCGATGACTTGTCTTCATAAAAACTTCATCATATAATTGGAGTGTGTACTTCCCCTGTTTTCGTTTGGACTCGAACAATGTTCCCTTTCTTTGGTAATTGCCATGTGATGCCTTCGATGCACGGAATATTGGGGGTAAGTAGTTTTAGGGTCGATTCAGGTTTCACTTGGAATCTGCAACCTACTCTTCGGAATCAATTCTCTAATTTCTTGAACCTAAAGCTCACTTTGCATATCTCGAATCTAGAACATACCCTGTCATGGGTCCCAGAGCCGATTTCAGGATTTGTCAAGGTTTCACCTTTATTTTTAATTGAATGATTCCTGTGAATCATCACTTCTTGACCATTATTTGCTCTGCAATTCACCAACTACAATTTTTATTTAGAGACACGAAGGATTTGAAACATTAACAAAATAAAAGTTCTAATCATGTATATCACCAAAAAAAGAAGCTCATAGTATTGGTTCCAAATCACACACTTATCATTGAATACTGTGGATTACTAAAAAATCGCGCAAAGACATTGAACTAGAAAAATATAGAGACTTGTTCAAAGTTTCACTAGTTTCGAATCTACCCATCGGAATAGGTTTCTTAATTTTTTAAATCTGGAATTTATCTTGCATGGCCTGAAAATCGATCCGGTTTTACTTTAGAACCATGCTCATCCAAATGAAATACCTATCTTCTTGTGGTAACGAAATAGCTCATGTCCCGTCACGCTAATTGAAAGGAAGTCGTCTGCTCACGAAACATGCAGCGATTTCTCGATTGTAACGCAATGTCGTGCCGGTTTTAGTCAGCTTTCGAGTTTCGCTAGCGCCATCACTGGGCTTTCACCGAACGAAAATAAAATTGTCATTCCATCAATAGCTTCTATTCACCGAAGCTTTTCGCCAATATCAAGTCACGTGTACTTGCTTAGTAATAGACCCATCAAATTGGATCACAAACCTATTTATTTACCCATATTCTATGGGTTGAGTTTCTATACGAGTTAGTCATATTCGGTAAATGAATCATAACTGCATTTAGAATGATAAAATTCAAATTAATATAGGTGTTAAATGGATTCATAACTAAAAGTTAACTCAACTCACCTCTATAACTCTCTTTTTCACTCTCTTGCCGTCTTTCGATTTCGCGCTTGCTCAATCCTCAATCCCACCACAGTTTGGGTATGAGTTTTCTTAGCGCTTCTCGCAACATGTCAGGTTTAGTATAGGGTTTTTCAATATGGAAGTTACTTCCCCTCTGCATAGCTAGGTACTTCTGATGCCAAGGGAAAACAAATTGTCGCAGTCATGATCCCAAAACTGAAGAAACAATTGCCAGCTAAAACTGCGCTGACGAGGACACTCTTTCGAACATATCGACAGTAGCCTGCTCATCATTACATCTTGAGTGCGTCAGAAATGCGGGGTCAGAACGCAAGCACTGTTTATCTCAGTCTAAAGAACCTTAAAAGAGCTCAATCACAAGTCAATTAGCAAAGCACGTTTAAGCTGTCCCGTTTTCGACGACAACACAGCATGGAATCACCACAACTCAACTGACAAAACTTTCGGTAGGATCGTCTTAGGTGACGCGAATCAAAAGCACAACCATAATAAAGATACATCTTGACAGACTCAAGTACATTGTCGAGTTAGATGTAATAGCCACCGCCCCGGGAAATGTCATGATTAAAGCAGCTGTTTTGCAAGAGACTTGCAAAGTTGAAGTGGATTGCTCAAGTTACCTCCTGGGGTTGCCAACTTGCTACTACGAAATGAATCGAGATAAAGATAAATTAAAAGACAATAGAGCACACCTGAACGAAACATATATTAGACTAATTTTTACAAAGGATACCTAGTCGCCCTAAACTAATCATCTCCTGGGAGATTAAGTTCATAGAGGTGAATTGCAGTTCATGTCACTGAACTGGTCATTAATTTCTAGATTTAGCACTTGTTTGAGCTTCAATATATTTCCATTTAGTCATCTCAATTAGCTTTCCTTTCTCTTTTGGCAGAGGCAACAAACAGTTACACCCTCTGGGGTACTGAAAGGATCGTGTGCCAACTAAGGTCACAATCATGGGTTACGAAAGCAAGCAAAAAAAAAAAAAAAGTTACAGAAGGACAAAGTAACAGCCACATGGCTACCAACAAAGAGATTCATGTTGGTCGTTTCCAATAGTAACAATGAAGGTCACCACACTTTGTATCGAGAACTTGTTCAAAGAACCTTCATTCGCTTCATTCAAGTAACAACCTTCTTATTTGGAATCATCAAACGCTAATTGTTTCATGTAAGTTGCCTAAATTTTGATTTAGACTAGCTCCTAACCTCAAGAGCCATAACTTTTTCCTTCCCAAAACAAAGTTTGCTTTCTCAAGGGGAAGTATGTTAGCTTCAACCAAAGTGCAGTCAACCACTCTTTTCTCATCTTTGATTGCTCATTATCTTGGGTTCTCTCCTAGTTAGCTTAGTTTTGCACACCCTCGTAATGCAGACCTGTCGGAGCATATTACTCGCTGGAGTTCATTCACGCAAAAACACCAAAAGCAAAATGTGCTCATTGACAACGATAAAGACAAAGAACAATGACTGGCCTGGTTCCAGAGAGAAGACATACGTTAGCGAGTTTGCTTGATTCTCCTGCTTAGGTGCAGCCACACGTAACCTCCTCAAGTTCACTTCTGTCCTGCTGATCCCCCATTAGAAGACCCTACATGTTTCACAACCAACAATGAATTCATTTGGGTAAATCAAAATAAACTCGAAACATGTACGTATTGCAGGGTTAACAAGTATGTTAGCTCCGACCAAAGACTTGCCTCCCGTCTTGGGGCTATTTTGTTGTCTTAAAAGAGTATAAAACAAATTTCAGGGATGTTTGCGACCTCCCCGAAGGGTTTCGGGCTTTGAGAATGGTTTTCAATCGACGGGAGTTCTCCCAAATCCTTACCTCCCAGTTGGGATTTTTCATTTAGATTCGATTAATCCTATCGAAATTCTATGAGGAGTGGTCATTAGCCTATTGGATTGGCTAGAAATCAATTAAGGTATGGGAGTATACATCACTTCATACGCAACTAGAGATCGAGGGTCAAGCACTTATTTACACTAATGTTTTCTATTAGCACCCTTTCGCTTACTCTAACATGGAAATTTGTTATTTAAATGACCATGCATCTTGATTATCAATTACAGCCTAAAGGTATCAAAGTCGCTAAGCGATCATGCAATTAGGAAAATCCATACCCACCTATTTAACTCAATCTTACATGTTATTTGGATAAAACTTCATATAAAATTAAAAAAAAGTAATTAAACAATAAAAAATGAGTAATTTGGTGCGAAACGTAATTTAATAAACCCCCAAGAATATCTTCCTACTCTTGTGCTAAGTAATTTTCAAGCCGAATCATTCGAACCAATAAAAGGTAATGCGTACAAACAAAATATCTAGTAATTTGGTGCGAAACAGCCTATTCCACGACTCTCCTTGGACCGGCATTCATGTACAAGAAGAGAAAATGAACACTGCGACATTTTCGTTTCTCAGAGATTACGAGGTGTCCTTATCTTACACTAACCTCAATCATCTCCAGAAATTTTTATCGTGCGAAAGCAGAACTCTCAAATCAACGAAAGCAACTTGAAGACAAAGCTATCTATAGCCTTTCTTCAATATCATTCAAGTTACAGTGATGTCGAATAAACTCAAGAAGACTATGGCCCCAAAAGGGAAAAAGAGGAGAGCTGGGGGAGGGAACCCAAGAAGATAAATTGAATCCATGATCAAACACAGAACTTCAAACCCATCATCTGAACCGTCAAATCCCAAATCTTGCCTCGTTCGGAAACAAATCCAAAAATTGATAATTTGTAACTCCGCCCTTCTCGTGGACTCTCACCACACCCACCTTTATTACACAAAAAACGGGACTTCATAAAACTTGAGTGTTAACATAATTCATATATCTAGATACAAAGCATTAGAATATGAATTTAAGTGTTCTTCCGTTGTTGTCAACTTTCATGTTGCATACAAATTTTTGATACGTCTTCCATAAAATGTATATGAAATTGCTGAAAGAAAATCTTGATGCAGAAATTAAAAAGAAGTCAAATCGATTATTTTGATTTTATCTTGACATTATGTTGACAATAAGTATACTAAAGAAGCTAAAGTATAAATGGTATTCTAAAAAGAGAAAAAGAAAACATAGACCGAAGCCGACACAACCTCCGACTTAGGTATATGTGGGTCGGGTTGTTTTGGGTTACGCTGAGCTTATTTATCTAAAATAACTTTATTTCTCTTTTTGGTCTTGAGGACAAGTAAATTTTTTTTTAATTTTCTTTTATGTTTCAAATCTATCCCTTAGTCACTGTCCTAGGAGCAAAAAGGTGAAATGACGTACACAAATAAATTTCTGTTCTTTTTCTATTTCGAGGAACAAAAGAACAGAAAGACAGCGAAACAAAAACGTAACCAAACATGCTTATTACCCTTATCTTCCCCAAGCATAGATAGCATTTCCTCACAACATATCATTCTTCCATGATTACCCACAACAGCAATCAGCGATATGGAAATATGAAGCATACCCTCCATCTCCAGTCATCTTTTCTTGCAACAAGTCGAGTGTTATCTCACACAAAGGAGCTTACCTGAGCCTCCCGAGTTCGATAAACGAAGGTGGAACACCAGGCGGGGCCGATTTTTGGTTTCCGTGGCGGCGAGTTCGCCCTTCATCTTCGACATGAAGGACCTTAGCTCAGTAAGTCCCAAGTAAAGATCCATGTGCCTTATGCCAAAAATGGCCTCGCCTCCTGCTATGAACACAACGAGAGAGGAAAGATAAAAAAGTATTAATCGCCTTATTCGAAACCCCGCACAATTCCCCAAATTCATCATTCCACACGACACAAGCCGAAGGAGTCAAAACTTTCGAGTCATGTCACGAGAGCATGAACCTCTGTCATCTCAATAACTTAGCAGGAATTTCTTCAATCTTCTCAGAATATTCAATCACCGTTGCCTTTGGAACCCTGCACCAACAAATCCATGCGATTATCAAGGCCGCAAATCTGATGTGTGCTTAACCAAAGAGCACATATTCTTTACTTTCGTGCTTTACGAGTAAGAAATTAAACTTCTCAATGCGACATGTCACCCAAATCACTAAACCTCAATAAGTTTATCTCATTGTCCGGCCAACAACTAAGTTTTTTTTTGTCCCCCAAATTAGTAATGTTCCGCACTCTTGAGTTCTCACGGTGCCCCCCCACATAACTAGTGATCGGTAGCTTTGGGTATGAGAAAAACCTCAAATTATGAAGTTGTCTGGTAATAACACAGTCATGATGATTTTGTCATTATTGACGACCAGAATGACAAAACATACCTATGCTTTTCAACATGTGCTTACGCTGCAGCGTCTAGTTTTACAGGTCCTGATGTATCAACTTCTTTGGCCAGGGTGCCAGTAATTTCCGGATGAAATCAATTAGCAAAATATGAAAATGTTTAGGACTGAATTATTAAAAGTGTAATAAGTTTATGACTTTAGACAATTTTCCTTCCAGATTTGTCATTTTTTCTTAAAAAAAAATTAGATGTCACTTCGAAAGAACGGTGGGTTGATTTTTTTGAGGTTGACCTCACCGACTGTCAAGTGGCTTCGCCATTGGGGGGTTGCTTCTGGCGAGTGGAGCCGACCGTGGCGCGTTATGGCGATGGTGAGGGGCGACCATCTGAGTAGAGGAGGGACAGTTGATTGTTGGAGAGAGAGAGAGAGAGAGAGAGAGAGAGAGAGAGAGAGAGAGAGAGAGAGGTGTGAGGGATTTCAAATCTACCTTCCCAACAGAACTCCTGCTTTCTACATTTTAGTACTTCCTCTTTCTCAATACAAATAATTTGTCATGAGCTTTTTAGAAATTTCAAAGGAACGGATCAATTTGGCTTTTTGGAAAGAAAAATGCTTTCTCGATAGTACTATCAGAGACGGTACAATCTCAACCGTAGATCCACACACTATCGTCGTGTGTTTTGTATAAAGCACTCATTGATTGGGAGATTATGTGGTCAGAATATCTAATGGTACCGATAGATTATCAGACTTGCAGCTTCCTTTTGAAAACTAATTTGGATTTTTATTCGAACCATCCATGAATCATCCACGTGCATTTGGTAATCTCATTCTCGTTACTTTTGAGAAGTTGGAAGAACTTCTTCCCCAATCTCCTCCTTTCAGTCCAGTCATCCTGGAAAGCTTGAAGAGAT
This sequence comes from Psidium friedrichsthalianum, assembly GCA_019149425.1. Lineage (NCBI taxonomy): Eukaryota > Viridiplantae > Streptophyta > Magnoliopsida > Myrtales > Myrtaceae > Psidium > Psidium friedrichsthalianum. The sequence goes on along the minus strand of JAGVVM010000712.1, from coordinate 21,874 downwards.
TTCCTTCCCCGACCCATGAACGCCGAATGTTCACATTCAATGCGGACGGGACTACGAACACGTGCTCCCTAACTGGTCGTAGTAAAAAAGATTGATCGATCTCATCGTACGGTCACACCGATCACACCTGAATATATTACACATGAGATCAATTCGCTCCTCAAGTAATTCATGGCGGGTGCAGATTCCAGTAGCTACGAGCCCGATGCATATGCCAACGATCAATCTACCAACCAACCCCATAAATTAGAGTTTGAATATGTCCGAGCCCACGAGTCAATCTCCCATCAATTATTCGAGTTTCATCTAATAATTCTTGTCGGTCGGATGAACATTCTGGTGACGGCTCTTGATTTCTTGATGCTGGAGGATGATGGCCATTTGCATGTGACTTCCGATGCTTGCAGCGGTCTCATTCAATTGATGAGTGATCTCCCGACTTGTTCAAGGCTTTTGCTCTGAAGCAGGTTTTCTCCTGATTCGCGGGAGATTCGTTCAGGCAAAAGAGAAGCAGACTCTCTAATGGATGTCCCATCCCGCCGCCTCCCCTAATCTGGTCAATTAGCCCCGACCACCATCGACGGCGAACTGACAATTTGATGATGCATATATATGGTCTTTAAGAGAATTTTGTATGATAATATTACAGATATCATTACTCAGGAGGCGAGGGCCACCGCCGACACCTCCTAGGTCCGTCACCACCAAAACGCCACCTCTCTCTCTCTCTATCCTGGATTTATGTGGTGGAGTGACGGTGCTGTGCAAGAGGTGGCGGCCGGATGGCTTGGTGGTGGCTAGGAGTGGATGCGTGGTGGGGAGCTTGCTCTAGCTACCTATACGAAGAGACATGTTTCCGTAATACATTTGTAAGCACCTCGAATTGGGGGTTGCCTGCTGATAGCGCTTTAGTTCCCAGGATCTTCTCAAATACTAGGTTTGAGTTGTCTACGGGATGCAAAAGAAATGATCATGAACTTGAATACTAGATTAGAGTTGCAACCGATTGGTTCGCAAAACCTTAGTTGATTGGAAATCTTAGGACGCAGATGACAACGCTTCTAGAATAGAAATCCCTTTTGCTACACAATCTAATTTTTCTACTTTTGAAGTATTTTTTTGTTTTAGAAGTAGTTTTGAAGCCACTAAAAGAAGAAGAAAAAATTACTTCTATTAAGAAGTAAAATCAATTTTTGGCTATAAGTTGATTTTTAGAGCAGAAGCATTGCCATGCATGTCCTTAAAAGGCTTCAACAGCGATGTGAAAGTCAACTACCTGAGTGTACATGTGGAGGAACCGATCTTAATTAAAAATTGATACTTGAACTTGATTTGAGATGTCGACTACATCGAAGTCATGTATAAATCAATCACTTCATTAATCAAGAGCCATGGGAACATGGCACGTCAAACCATTTGGGGTTGTTCCACTATAAACGTCATGGTGCAATGTATGGCAATCTTTCCAATTTTGAAGCACCCTGCATTAATTAAAGGAAAATGAATCAACAAAAAGGGTCATCAGACTTTAGTGTAGACCATCAATTCAAACAATACATGTGCTATCAAACTTGACCTTGTTCATATTCTAGTGTCTCTTATGGTCACCAATAAAAAATATTCTTGGTATATTTGATAGGATGATTGTCTAAAAAATCTTAAACTTTCTGAAATTTTGCCAGCTTAGTCTTAAACCTTTCAATTATGCTAATATAGTCCTAAACCTTTTGACGATTTTTTTTAATTCAATCATAAACTTTCAATTGTGTCAATTTAGTCCCAAATATTTTGACAATTTTTCGATTCAAGCCTAAACCTTTTAATCATTTGTCAATATAGCTCTTTCTGTCAGTATATGTTTATGACTAAATTAGCAAAACTTCAAAAAGCTTAGGATAAAATTGGCAAAATTGTAGAAGGTTTATGACTAAACTGACACAATTCAAGTTTTAGGACTAAATTAGCAAATTATCAAAAGATTTACGATTAAATTGGCACAATTGAAAGGTTTAGGACTGAATTGGCAAATCGTTAAAATGTTTAGGACTTTTTGGAGAAATTCCCCATATTTGACCTTTCTCCATGTTCTTCATACTCTGAGGACCATAGAAATTCTATGGATTTCATCAATCCTAGTCGTTCATAGAAAGCTTATTCGATGCCAAAGTGTATCATCTAATTTTTGTATCATGCAACATGTCATTTTAAGTATTACCAACTCATTCGGTTCGTTGCTTGTTGCGGGTTATATGATAGCTAATTGTACATCGCAATAAATGAGATAATTTGTTCGGTTTACAACAAGACTCATTGCACAATATAGGTGGTATATTATTTATATATGATTCATGTGGCTAATAAAAATTAGTGCCACTTATGATTTCAAGAATAACAAGAAACATCCCCCTTTGTACTATAAGATTTCAATTTTGTTGGTCAATGGATTGTTGGGAACCAATCATACGATTTCAGTTGATGCTACTCATTTGTTGTATTCGAAAAGCAAAATTCCTACACACCCCCAAAAGAAGAGGAAAAATCAATTTTGCTTTGAAGAATAACAAGAACATCCCCCTTTGTACTATAAGATGATGACATGGAGGTTCCACAGGCATATGCAACTGTTTTTTTTATTTTCTTTTCTTCCTATGGATTCATATGCTAAGAGAATGTGAGAGAGAAATTCGTTTATTATCAAGCACTAAGATATAATTTCCATATAGGATAAGAATTCTGCCACAAGAGTTTGAGAATTGAGATAATGATTGGACTCGATTGGGATCAAATTGGACATTGCAAAGGAATTAATAACTTATTTTTTTTTTATGTTGTTTGATTTTGGATGGGGCAGGTATTCGAGTTCTTTGGCTTATTCAAGCACGGATCCGACGGTATATCTTTCCTTTTTTTCCTATTAAAATCTTAAGCACTCGTAAATGTTTGTATTTATTTTGGTTTTAATAGTATATTTATAAGCATTCTCCGATCAGAATGGTCAACTTCTTTAAAGTTTCTAAACGTTCTCTAAAGCGTTGAAAATAACAATCACGCTTTTATTTTTAAATAATTTCTCTATTTCAGGAAGTTACACGTGAAAGAAGCTTGAGATAGAGGGAAAATAATTTCTCTTTCTCAAAGAAAGAAATTATTTTTCTTAATTTTAGAAAAAAAATTTATTCACTAGAAAATATTTTTTTTTACCATGTATTCTTTGTCTCTCAAAAGCCAAAAATTAGGGAAATGTCTTTTTGGAAATTTTTTTTTCATAAAACAGACGGAATTTTAATAATTAAAGAAATGATTAGGATAAGATAAGATGATGATGTCGTGCTGATTTGTGATTTGACGCTTGAGGGTTACCTGGTTCGGCAAAATTGATGTTTTCGATGAACTTAAATACGTAAGCAGAGCGAGAGCGATCGAGATCAGACGGATGAACGGCGCTGTGTTGGGACGCCCGCTTTTTTGACCTTCAAATGAGGAAAGAATCAGTGCTTGCGTGGTGAACTACTTGGTACTATGAAATATATAGCAATTTTTTTTTATTATAACTAGAATGAATGCAGTATCTGTCCATTTCCTTCTTCTCTTCCCTCCACCCCAGTATAAGCTCGCTGCGACATTCGTTGCCTCGAACTTGATCGGGGGAACCGGAATGTGTCACCGTCGACGTGCACGTCAAATACAAAACCTTAAAACCCATGTCGCCGCCATGGAGACCTCGACATTAGGGTTGCCGATCACCACGTTATCTATTGAAACGCGCACTCGGTGTGAGGGGAAAGACCCGGAAAGTGCGGCACACGTCTAGAACTTTCAGATCAGATTGGCAGAATTTGGTGATGACCCATCATCCGCGTTTGTGTTTTGTTTTCGTCCCTAGATATGTGAAAAGAAATAAATATTTCTCTCACTAAGAAGTAAGAATCTCTCTCTCTCTCCAGCACCTAGGGCAGTGGAGAAGTCCAAGAACGAGAACTAGCTAACATCGCTCGCGATGAAAGATAGCCGGTAGTCCGGAGGGTGGAAGTTGGCTCAAGATGAAAAGTCACTTGAACCGGAAAAAGATTGGAAGTTGACAAGTAAGACATCGGATTGCCTCATTTACTCCATTGGGACAGGCCCAAACATCGAATTTCCCTCTCGACGTTTTACTACAGATGCATCTTCTTCTCTTGGTTTGGCCCAACCCTACCTAAATCCGTCCCTGTTCAGCTCGATCTCTTGTACGTGGTATCGCCCCACGTAGTCATAGCCGATGTATGTATCTGGTATGCTACACATCGAGTACATCAGTTGTTTACGCCCCGTGGTCGAGATATCTCGTTCTTTGAAATCGACTGCAAATGGAATGAGTACTGTATGTCAAAGTCTCCTCCGAGGGGGTCACCTAAAGCTAGATTTTGCCCGGAGTGAGGAAGCAAACGATGCATAAAACTGGAGGTCCACTCATAACATCCATCGTTCCTTGCTGTAATGCTCCATTTGTTACATCTCGTGTGTTCAAAATCTGCGATTATGGACCTTCGTAACCATATGTCGAAGGTTCCAAATCTGTCTTACGTCACAAGAGTTATTCCTAGTGATGAACATCACTGAGTATACACGGCAAAAGTCTAATCTGGTACGTTCAAAATCAACCACAGTAGTTGGTAAGATTATTGACAAATACGTAAACATTTTGTCTTACTCTTATTCTCGGTAGCGTCCATGGGGTGGGTGGACTGTCGCCGTCTCTAGAGGGAAAAAATTGAAGACTACTCCTTCAACAAACCATTTGAATCTGTTGATATGACATGTCCCATTCCATATCGTGCGAACAATCATTTGCCCTTTGTTTGTTCTATGATTGAAACGTGTAGGCCCTCACAAATAAATAGTTGCTGACTTATATTTTCTAGATTTGTCATTACAAAAATATATTGATTATGGCTCTATACTGCAAAGGTTTTGTTGCTTACATCGAATGCTGTTGAATCTTGAAAGGAGAACTGGTGGCTCGACTTCGTAAAATTTCACTCTGTGCTTGGAGCGTGTACTCCCCCTGTTTCCGGCCGGGCTCGACCGATGTCCCTTCTCTTCGGCTGTCCTCGCTAGGTGCCTCCGGCGTGCGAAATACCTATACCCGCTCGGCAGCGAGGCGGTTCATGTACTGTTAGGCGAATCAAAAGGTCGTCTGCTCTCGAAAACACGCGGTGATTTCTCGGCCCTCACGCAATGGCGGTGCTGTTTTTCTATTCTAGGCGACACGTGCTCGGATCGAAGGCGAGGCTGAAAACTGAAGCTCATGTACTGCACCATGTTTTGATTGCTTTGTGCCTCTTGAGCCATGTCGTGGCACAACGTACGCGGTAAATCGACGAAGGTTCCCACGTTCAGAAAGGAGCCATGTGTTTGCGATGGTTGGACCGTCCCTATCATGCAGACGGGGACATGACCATCTCTTTGATTTGAGGCTCGGAGCTGCTTCTGAAAAGCCCACCTGGGAACCAACCAGGGGTGCATTGCGTAGCAGGACCTAAATTTCACTGCGGGCCTTTCCTAACAAGTTGAGCGCCCAAAGCTGGCTGCAATCCTTTGGAAAACACCTTCTTTCACCCGCTAGGCTTCTCTTGATCCACAGCAAATCAAGGGAAGGGTATTATTATTATTGGAAAATATAGGGAAAAATTACTGATAAAGTCCCAAATATATTGCAAATATGGCAATTCAGACATGAATTTTTTTCTTCCATTTAAGTCCAAAACCTTTTGTATTTGTACCAATTCAATCCATCAAGCCAATTTAGTTGTTAATCTCTGACATGGATACTAGCTGTCTCACGTGGCTTGACCAGCGTTGTCGTGAAAAAAATATCAAAGGAAATGAAGTAACAATGTAATCGGACTTTGGGGTGTGTAATCACTCTCTTTTAGGATCCATTTGCCTCACGAAGTTGCTATAAATTTCTGACAAATTTCCTTCAGGATATAATAAGTTACAGTAAGAATACTGGATAGCAATTCCAGTAAATTTCCTAAAACTCTCTGCGAAACAATGGAAAGATGGTTGTTTCTCTTTTGGAGGAAAACGAAAAATGAAACTAACTATCGAAAATGAACAGAACTTTCCATTATATAAAACAAATAGAACACGCATCTTTCTGTCCGAACTGCCCATACGAATGCACCTATTCATGTCCAAAAAATCGTAACTCGGATATGACCGTTCGTGTGTAATAACCGCCATTCAGACACAACCATTCGTGCGTGAGAATTGTCCATTATATAATACGAATAGAACACACCTCTTGGTATCCGAACTACCCATAAGAATGCACCTATTCATGTCTGAAAAATTGCAATTTGGACATGACCATTTGTCTGTGATAATCACCATTTGGACACAACCATTTGTATGTGAGAACTGTTCATTATATAATATGAATAGAACACACCTCCTGATATTTGAACTGCCTGTACGAATGCACCAACTCATGTTCGAAAAATCGTAATTCGAACATAGCCGTTCGTGTGTGATAACTGCCATTCAGACATAACCGTTCATATCCGAACAGTCACAATTAAAAAATAATGAAATAAAATTATAAAATAAGTAATTTCGAAATAAAAAAAATGTTGATTAAAGCTTATTTCCAATTGCGGCGCACAAAGTGTGCATCCGCACGCGAGTATGGCAAGGTCTAGTCCAGCCACTCATTTCTCCATTTGAAAGATTACAACAGCCTTCTCATATTTGAAGTGTTTTCCACTCTCTCATCTCTCCTATATGAGACAAGAAAAAAGCCTTATTTGTTTGCTTTACATACAAAAACCAACATGAAGCTAATTGAATCGCCCTAAGTAATGTTAGCAATGATTTTCGTATTCATCGCTATAAGATTGATCGATCTCATGGTACGGTCATGCCGATCATCCTTATATACAAGTAATTCAAGGTGGGCAGGGATCTACGAGCTCAATGCATGTGCCAACTGCCAACGGTCAACCCACCAACTACCCATAAAATCAGAGTTTGAATATGTCTGAGCCCACGAGTCAATCTCCCATCAATTATTTGAGTTTCAACTAATTCTTGTCAGTTCGATGAACATTCTGTTATCGGTTCTAAGATTTCTTGGTGTTTGGGGATGGGCCATTTGCATGTGACTTCGATTCGCTCTTTGGCCCCACTCAAATGAGTGATTTGCGACTTGTTCAAGGAAAAGCAATCTCTCGTAAATGAATTTTGCCTGATAATATTAGGAATAGTTTTACTCAGGCGGCGAGGGCCACCACCGACACCTTCTATGTCCGTCGCCGCCGAAAGTGCCACCTCCCTCTCTCTCTAGCCTCGTTTTATGTGGCGGAGGGATAATAGCGACGGTGGCGTGCAAGAGGTGGCGGCCGAATGGTTTGGTGGTGGCTAGCAGCGGATGCGTGGTGGGGAGCTTGCTCTAGCTACCTATACTCAGAGACATGTTTCCGAAACACGTCTGTAAGCACCTCAAATCGTGGGTCGCCAACTCATAGCGCTTTCGTCCTCGGGATCTGCCCAAATCCTAGGTTCTAGTAGCCTACGTGAGGCAAAAGAAATGATCATAAGCTTGGATACTAGACTAAAGTTGCAACCGATAAGTTTAGAAAAATCTTAGTCGATTGGATAATTAAAAGGCTAGCGATGGTAAAGTCAACTAGTCGAGTGTACGCGTTAATGAACTGATCTTACTTACTGATTGATACGTGATTTGAGATATCGACTATATCGAAGTCATGTATAAGTCAATCACTTCATTAAGTAAGAGCCATGGGAACATGGCACGTCAAACTATATGGGGTTGTTCCACCATAAACGTCATGGTCCAATGTAGGGCTGTCATTCCAATTTTGGAGCACCCCGCATTAATTAAGGGCAAATGAAGCAACGAAAAGGGTCATCAGACTTTAGCATAGAAGACCATCAATTCATCCGGTGCATGTGCCCTCGAATTCCACCTTCTTCATATTCTAGCATCATTTATGGCCAGCAATAAACAATGTTCTTAGAAATATTTGAGGACCTTAAGAATAAGGATTTCGTAAACCCTAATCGACCGTGGAAAGCTTATTCGATGCCAAAATGCATCGTATAATGTTTGCATCACGTGAAATGCCAACATAAGTTTTACCAACTCATCCGGTACGTTGCTTGTTGCACATTATCTGACAGCTAAACTGTACATCGTCCCAAAATTGAGATAATTAGTTCATTTCACAACATGACACGTCCAATGATATAAATTGGTTATTATTTTATATGTGATCCATGTCAGCTAATAAGAATTAGTGCCACTTATTCAATTTTGTTGGTCAAAGGGTTGTTGGGAACCAATCATATGATTTCAGTTGATGCTACTCATTTGTTGTATTTGAAAAGCAAAAACCCTACACCCAAAATACAAAAAAAACAGCTTTGAAGAATAACAAGAAACATCCCCCTTTGAGCTATAAGATGATGACATGGAGGTTCCACAGGCACATGCAACCTTTTTTTTTTTTTTCCTTCCTATGGATTCTTATGCTAAAAGAATGTAAGAGAGAAATTCGTATATTATTAAGGACTAAGATACAAATCCTCCGTATAGGATAAGAATTTCGCCATAAAAGATTGAGAATTGAGACAATGATTGGACTCGATTGGGGTCAAATTGGACCGTCGCTTACGAATAAATGACTTATTTTTATTTGGTTTGATTTTTTTGGATGGGGCAGGTATTCGAATTCTTTTGGCTTATCCAATACTTGCTCTCTTTTTTGCCTATTAAAATCTTCCGACAGTAAATGTTTTATTTACTTTGGTTTCGATAATATATTTGTAGGCATTTTATTATGAGGACTAGTCAGAATGGTCAACTTGTTTGAAGTTTCTAAACGTTCTCCGTAGTCCCACAAATAACATTCATCACACTTTTTTATCCCAAGTATATGTGGCTTGTCGATGCACAAAAAAAATTACAATCTACGAATGGAGAAGTTACGGAATTTATATATGGAGACAGCATTGACAATGCTTCAACACTACATGGAGATTTTCTTTTTATCAAAGAAATAATTTAGGGTTTCGAGCTAACTAGAAAACGGGTTGTTGATTGCGTAAACTATTGTCTCAATTAAGCCAAATATATACAAAATGAAAAAAAAATGGGTGACTAGACATAATTTCATTTTTCTTTTATCTGTTCTATTGTTATGAATAATTTTTTTTGCAATTGAGTCAATCGATTTTGAGATTTCATTGAAGAAAAGCCATCCACACATAATCCGATGAAAATTTCAATGAGCAAATTTTCTCGTGAATCTCTCCAAAAGAAATTGCGCCGTTTTGTAATCGAACCTCAAATTCCCTCATCTATAGTGTAGAATCAACCTAGGTATCCTAACATCTTCAAACTGCCAACTTTGTATGATCTAACTAAACAACACCATTGTCAGTCATCAACATGTGCATAGTCAACAAATTCTTGAAACCCTGAAGTTTTCTGATCCACACCTACCATTCATTATAAGCTACTTCATCCCCTTCAACCTAATTAAGCCGCAAACCTGGTCAGAGTTCGCTGACCCCAAAATGGGTAAGACTTAGAAAACTTGCCCCCTCATGAAGAAAACCCTCGAAAAAGGAACTGTAACACATGCAGACGAAGAAGCAAAATCACTCGAAGCTGTTCTACTTTCCACATGGAAGCTTGTTCATACAATACATGTGCTATCAAACTCGACCTTGTTCATATTCTAGGGTCTCTTATGGCCATCAACAAAAAAATATTCTTGGTAAATTTGACGGGATGATTATCTAAAAAATCTTAAACTTTCTGAAATTTTACCAATTTAGTCCTAAACCTTTCAATTATGCTAATATAGTCCTAAACCTTTTGAAGATTTTTTTAATTTAGTCATAAATTTTTCAATTGTATCAATTTAGTCCCAAATATTTTGACAATCTTTCGATTCAGACCTAAACCTTTTAATAATTTGTCAATATAGTTCTTTCTGTCAATATATATTTATGACTAAATTAGCAAAACTTCAAAAATTGACAACGCTTCAACACTACATGGAGATTTTCTTTTTATCAAAGAAATAATTTAGGGTTTCGAGCTAAGTACAAGAATAGAAAACGGGTTGTTGATTGCGTAAAATATTGTCTCAATTAAGCCAAATATATACAAAATGAAAAAAAAAAAAGGGCGACTAGACATAATTTCATTTTTCTTTTCTCTGTTCTACTGTTATGAATAATCTTTTATGCAATTGAGTCAATTGATTTTGATATTTCGTTGAAGAAAAGCCATCCACACATAATCCGATGAAAATTTCAATGAGCAAATTTTCTCGTGAATCTCTCCGGAAGAAATTGTGCCGTTTTGTAATCGAACCTCAAATCCCATCATCTATAGTGTAGAATCAACCTAGATATCCTAACATCTTCAAACTGCCAACTATGTATAATCTAACTAAACAATGCCATTGTCAGCATCAACATGTGCATAGTCAACAAATTCTTGAAACCCTAAAGTCTTCTGATCCGCACCCACCATTCATTATAAGCTACTTCATGCCCTTCATCCTAATTAAGCCGCAAACCTGGTCAGAGTTTGCTGACCCCAAAATGGGGCAAGACTTAGACAACTTGCCCCCTCGCGAAGAAAACCCTCGAAAAAGGAACTGTAACACATGCAGACGAGGAAGCAAAATCACTCGAAGCTGTTCTACTTTCCACATGGAAGCTTTCTGGCGGAGGATAAAAAGCAGCTTCTTTTAATAAAAAAAAAATTTGCCTAACTTAATGGGAAAAAACGGTGGAAAGGTTAGTGATTAAAGAAATGATTAGGTTAAGAAAAGATCATGATGTTGTTCTGATTTGTGAGTTGACGTTCGAGGGTACCCCAGTCCAGCAAATTTGATGTTTTCGATGAACTTCAATACGTATGCACAGCGAGAGAGATTAGATGGATGAACGGCGTGGTGTCGGGACGCCCGCTTTTTGACCTTGAAACGAGGAAAGAATCAGTGACTGTGTTGGAATTTACTTGGGCTTTGTTTTCCTTTACTACGCGACTTGTGTTTATATAAATAAATATATATATATATATATGCATGCACGCGCACATGTGCCTAAAAGAAATATCTCTATTATTAGATATATGTGTGTGTAACGAAATCGAGAGTGATGAGATTATTCACTCGTGTACTCACATTTGTCCCGTAGCAAGTTAAATGGCATGATTTTTTCTGACCAAAAAAGTAGCAGAATTTTACCAGGTGGCTATATCGATTTTTTTTCTCTCTCAAACAAACACTCTTATTATCCTTGCCAAATACGGATTTCTTTCTACTTATCTCGATGACTTTGGATTTGAAAAAGAGCCAAAAGTTATTAAGGTATATTTAAGAAAAAATTTCAAATAAAAATATAAAGTGTTGTCAGTTTTTCAAATAAAAGTTTTAAGTGGGCATTGTTTTCAATAAGGCTTTAAAGTAGCTAAATCGTCTTAAATAAGGGTCCAAAATAGCCAAATTGTCCTAGATAAAGACTTTTGATCGGCCGGCAAATATATGACTATTTTGATCGTCATATATTTGCCGGCCGATCAAAAGTCTTTATCTAGGACAATTTGGCTATTTTGGACCCTTATTTAAGACGATTTAGCTACTTTAAAGCCTTATTGAAAACAATGCCCACTTAAAACTTTTATTTGAAAAACTGACAACACTTTATATTTTTATTTGAAATTTTTTCTTAAATATACCTTAATAACTTTTGGCTCTTTTTCAAATCCAAAGTCATCGAGATAAGTAGAAAGAAATCCGTATTTGGCAAGGATAATAAGAGTGTTTGTTTGAGAGAGAAAAAAAATCGATATAGCCACCTGGTAAAATTCTGCTACTTTTTTGGTCAGAAAAAATCATGCCATTTAACTTGCTACGGGACAAATGTGAGTACACGAGTGAATAATCTCATCACTCTCGATTTCGTTACACACACATATATCTAATAATAGAGATATTTCTTTTAGGCACATGTGCGCGTGCATGCATATATATATATATATATTTATTTATATAAACACAAGTCGCGTAGTAAAGGAAAACAAAGCCCAAGTAAATTCCAACACAGTCACTGATTCTTTCCTCGTTTCAAGGTCAAAAAGCGGGCGTCCCGACACCACGCCGTTCATCCATCTAATCTCTCTCGCTGTGCATACGTATTGAAGTTCATCGAAAACATCAAATTTGCTGGACTGGGGTACCCTCGAACGTCAACTCACAAATCAGAACAACATCATGATCTTTTCTTAACCTAATCATTTCTTTAATCACTAACCTTTCCACCGTTTTTTCCCATTAAGTTAGGCAAATTTTTTTTTTATTAAAAGAAGCTGCTTTTTATCCTCCGCCAGAAAGCTTCCATGTGGAAAGTAGAACAGCTTCGAGTGATTTTGCTTCCTCGTCTGCATGTGTTACAGTTCCTTTTTCGAGGGTTTTCTTCGCGAGGGGGCAAGTTGTCTAAGTCTTGCCCCATTTTGGGGTCAGCAAACTCTGACCAGGTTTGCGGCTTAATTAGGATGAAGGGCATGAAGTAGCTTATAATGAATGGTGGGTGCGGATCAGAAGACTTTAGGGTTTCAAGAATTTGTTGACTATGCACATGTTGATGCTGACAATGGCATTGTTTAGTTAGATTATACATAGTTGGCAGTTTGAAGATGTTAGGATATCTAGGTTGATTCTACACTATAGATGATGGGATTTGAGGTTCGATTACAAAACGGCACAATTTCTTCCGGAGAGATTCACGAGAAAATTTGCTCATTGAAATTTTCATCGGATTATGTGTGGATGGCTTTTCTTCAACGAAATATCAAAATCAATTGACTCAATTGCATAAAAGATTATTCATAACAGTAGAACAGAGAAAAGAAAAATGAAATTATGTCTAGTCGCCCTTTTTTTTTTTCATTTTGTATATATTTGGCTTAATTGAGACAATATTTTACGCAATCAACAACCCGTTTTCTATTCTTGTACTTAGCTCGAAACCCTAAATTATTTCTTTGATAAAAAGAAAATCTCCATGTAGTGTTGAAGCGTTGTCAATTTTTGAAGTTTTGCTAATTTAGTCATAAATATATATTGACAGAAAGAACTATATTGACAAATTATTAAAAGGTTTAGGTCTGAATCGAAAGATTGTCAAAATATTTGGGACTAAATTGATACAATTGAAAAATTTATGACTAAATTAAAAAAATCTTCAAAAGGTTTAGGACTATATTAGCATAATTGAAAGGTTTAGGACTAAATTGGTAAAATTTCAGAAAGTTTAAGATTTTTTAGATAATCATCCCGTCAAATTTACCAAGAATATTTTTTTGTTGATGGCCATAAGAGACCCTAGAATATGAACAAGGTCGAGTTTGATAGCACATGTATTGTATGAACAAGCTTCCATGTGGAAAGTAGAACAGCTTCGAGTGATTTTGCTTCTTCGTCTGCATGTGTTACAGTTCCTTTTTCGAGGTTTTCTTCATGAGGGGGCAAGTTTTCTAAGTCTTACCCATTTTGGGGTCAGCGAACTCTGACCAGGTTTGCGGCTTAATTAGGTTGAAGGGGATGAAGTAGCTTATAATGAATGGTAGGTGTGGATCAGAAAACTTCAGGGTTTCAAGAATTTGTTGACTATGCACATGTTGATGACTGACAATGGTGTTGTTTAGTTAGATCATACAAAGTTGGCAGTTTGAAGATGTTAGGATACCTAGGTTGATTCTACACTATAGATGAGGGAATTTGAGGTTCGATTACAAAACGGCGCAATTTCTTTTGGAGAGATTCACGAGAAAATTTGCTCATTGAAATTTTCATCGGATTATGTGTGGATGGCTTTTCTTCAATGAAATCTCAAAATCGATTGACTCAATTGCAAAAAAAATTATTCATAACAATAGAACAGATAAAAGAAAAATGAAATTATGTCTAGTCACCCATTTTTTTTTCATTTTGTATATATTTGGCTTAATTGAGACAATAGTTTACGCAATCAACAACCCGTTTTCTAGTTAGCTCGAAACCCTAAATTATTTCTTTGATAAAAAGAAAATCTCCATGTAGTGTTGAAGCATTGTCAATGCTGTCTCCATATATAAATTCCGTAACTTCTCCATTCGTAGATTGTAATTTTTTTTGTGCATCGACAAGCCACATATACTTGGGATAAAAAAGTGTGATGAATGTTATTTGTGGGACTACGGAGAACGTTTAGAAACTTCAAACAAGTTGACCATTCTGACTAGTCCTCATAATAAAATGCCTACAAATATATTATCGAAACCAAAGTAAATAAAACATTTACTGTCGGAAGATTTTAATAGGCAAAAAAGAGAGCAAGTATGGATAAGCCAAAAGAATTCGAATACCTGCCCCATCCAAAAAAATCAAACCAAATAAAAATAAGTCATTTATTCGTAAGCGACGGTCCAATTTGACCCCAATCGAGTCCAATCATTGTCTCAATTCTCAATCTTTTATGGCGAAATTCTTATCCTATACGGAGGATTTGTATCTTAGTCCTTAATAATATACGAATTTCTCTCTTACATTCTTTTAGCATAAGAATCCATAGGAAGGAAAAAAAAAAAAAAAGGTTGCATGTGCCTGTGGAACCTCCATGTCATCATCTTATAGCTCAAAGGGGGATGTTTCTTGTTATTCTTCAAAGCTGTTTTTTTTGTATTTTGGGTGTAGGGTTTTTGCTTTTCAAATACAACAAATGAGTAGCATCAACTGAAATCATATGATTGGTTCCCAACAACCCTTTGACCAACAAAATTGAATAAGTGGCACTAATTCTTATTAGCTGACATGGATCACATATAAAATAATAACCAATTTATATCATTGGACGTGTCATGTTGTGAAATGAACTAATTATCTCAATTTTGGGACGATGTACAGTTTAGCTGTCAGATAATGTGCAACAAGCAACGTACCGGATGAGTTGGTAAAACTTATGTTGGCATTTCACGTGATGCAAACATTATACGATGCATTTTGGCATCGAATAAGCTTTCCACGGTCGATTAGGGTTTACGAAATCCTTATTCTTAAGGTCCTCAAATATTTCTAAGAACATTGTTTATTGCTGGCCATAAATGATGCTAGAATATGAAGAAGGTGGAATTCGAGGGCACATGCACCGGATGAATTGATGGTCTTCTATGCTAAAGTCTGATGACCCTTTTCGTTGCTTCATTTGCCCTTAATTAATGCGGGGTGCTCCAAAATTGGAATGACAGCCCTACATTGGACCATGACGTTTATGGTGGAACAACCCCATATAGTTTGACGTGCCATGTTCCCATGGCTCTTACTTAATGAAGTGATTGACTTATACATGACTTCGATATAGTCGATATCTCAAATCACGTATCAATCAGTAAGTAAGATCAGTTCATTAACGCGTACACTCGACTAGTTGACTTTACCATCGCTAGCCTTTTAATTATCCAATCGACTAAGATTTTTCTAAACTTATCGGTTGCAACTTTAGTCTAGTATCCAAGCTTATGATCATTTCTTTTGCCTCACGTAGGCTACTAGAACCTAGGATTTGGGCAGATCCCGAGGACGAAAGCGCTATGAGTTGGCGACCCACGATTTGAGGTGCTTACAGACGTGTTTCGGAAACATGTCTCTGAGTATAGGTAGCTAGAGCAAGCTCCCCACCACGCATCCGCTGCTAGCCACCACCAAACCATTCGGCCGCCACCTCTTGCACGCCACCGTCGCTATTATCCCTCCGCCACATAAAACGAGGCTAGAGAGAGAGGGAGGTGGCACTTTCGGCGGCGACGGACATAGAAGGTGTCGGTGGTGGCCCTCGCCGCCTGAGTAAAACTATTCCTAATATTATCAGGCAAAATTCATTTACGAGAGATTGCTTTTCCTTGAACAAGTCGCAAATCACTCATTTGAGTGGGGCCAAAGAGCGAATCGAAGTCACATGCAAATGGCCCATCCCCAAACACCAAGAAATCTTAGAACCGATAACAGAATGTTCATCGAACTGACAAGAATTAGTTGAAACTCAAATAATTGATGGGAGATTGACTCGTGGGCTCAGACATATTCAAACTCTGATTTTATGGGTAGTTGGTGGGTTGACCGTTGGCAGTTGGCACATGCATTGAGCTCGTAGATCCCTGCCCACCTTGAATTACTTGTATATAAGGATGATCGGCATGACCGTACCATGAGATCGATCAATCTTATAGCGATGAATACGAAAATCATTGCTAACATTACTTAGGGCGATTCAATTAGCTTCATGTTGGTTTTTGTATGTAAAGCAAACAAATAAGGCTTTTTTCTTGTCTCATATAGGAGAGATGAGAGAGTGGAAAACACTTCAAATATGAGAAGGCTGTTGTAATCTTTCAAATGGAGAAATGAGTGGCTGGACTAGACCTTGCCATACTCGCGTGCGGATGCACACTTTGTGCGCCGCAATTGGAAATAAGCTTTAATCAACATTTTTTTTTATTTCGAAATTACTTATTTTATAATTTTATTTCATTATTTTTTAATTGTGACTGTTCGGATATGAACGGTTATGTCTGAATGGCAGTTATCACACACGAACGGCTATGTTCGAATTACGATTTTTCGAACATGAGTTGGTGCATTCGTACAGGCAGTTCAAATATCAGGAGGTGTGTTCTATTCATATTATATAATGAACAGTTCTCACATACAAATGGTTGTGTCCAAATGGTGATTATCACAGACAAATGGTCATGTCCAAATTGCAATTTTTCAGACATGAATAGGTGCATTCTTATGGGTAGTTCGGATACCAAGAGGTGTGTTCTATTCGTATTATATAATGGACAATTCTCACGCACGAATGGTTGTGTCTGAATGGCGGTTATTACACACGAACGGTCATATCCGAGTTACGATTTTTTGGACATGAATAGGTGCATTCGTAT
The DNA here is from genome assembly GCA_019149425.1 of Psidium friedrichsthalianum. NCBI lineage: Eukaryota > Viridiplantae > Streptophyta > Magnoliopsida > Myrtales > Myrtaceae > Psidium > Psidium friedrichsthalianum. Next base: position 4,866 of record JAGVVM010000712.1, on the reverse strand, counting down.
GGGCAGTTCGGACAGAAAGATGCGTGTTCTATTTGTTTTATATAATGGAAAGTTCTGTTCATTTTCGATAGTTAGTTTCATTTTCGTTTGCCTCCAAAAGAGAAACAACCATCTTTCCATTGTTTCGCAGAGAGTTTTAGGAAATTTACTGGAATTGCTATCCAGTATTCTTACTGTAACTTATTATATCCTAAAGGAAATTTGTCAGAAATTTATAGCAACTTCGTGAGGCAAATGGATCCTAAAAGAGAATGATTACACACCCTAAAGTCCGATTACATTGTTACTTCATTTCCTTTGATATTTTTTTCACGACAACGCTGGTCAAGCCACGTGAGACAGCTAGTATCCATGTCAGAGATTAACAACTAAAATTGGCTTGATGGATTGAATTGGTACAAATACAAAAGGTTTTGGACTTAAATGGGAAGAAAAAAATCATGTCTGAATTGCCATATTTGCAATATATTTGGGACTTTATCAGTAATTTTTCCCTATATTTTCCAATAATAATAATACCCTTCCCTGATTTGCTGTGGATCAAGAGAAGCCTAGCGGGTGAAAGAAGGTGTTTTCCAAAGGATTGCAGCCAGCTTTGGGCGCTCAACTTGTTAGGAAAGGCCCGCAGTGAAATTTAGGTCCTGCTACGCAATGCCACCCCTGGTTGGTTCCCAGGTGGGCTTTTCAGAAGCAGCTCCGAGCCTCAAATCAAAGAGATGGTCATGTCCCCGTCTGCATGATAGGGACGGTCCAACCATCGCAAACACATGGCTCCTTTCTGAACGTGGGAACCTTCGTCGATTTACCGCGTACGTTGTGCCACGACATGGCTCAAGAGGCACAAAGCAATCAAAACATGGTGCAGTACATGAGCTTCAGTTTTCAGCCTCGCCTTCGATCCGAGCACGTGTCGCGTAGAATAGAAAAACAGCACCGCCATTGTGTGAGGGCCGAGAAATCACCGCGTGTTTCGAGAGCAGACGACCTTTTGATTCGCCTAACAGTACATGAACCGCCTCGCTGCCGAGCGGGTATAGGTATTTCGCACGCCGGAGGCACCTAGCGAGGACAGCCGAAGAGAAGGGACATCGGTCGAGCCCGGCCGGAAACAGGGGGAGTACACGCTCCAAGCACAGAGTGAAATTTTACGAAGTCGAGCCACCAGTTCTCCTTTCAAGATTCAACAGCAGTTCGATGCAAGCAACAAAACCTTTGCAGTATAGAGCCATAATCAATATATTTTTGTAATGACAAATCTAGAAAATATAAGTCAGCAACTATTTATTTGTGAGGGCCTACACGTTTCAATCATAGAAACAAACAAAGGGCAAATGATTGTTCGCACGATATGGAATGGGACATGTCATATCAACAGATTCAAATGGTTTGTTGAAGGAGTAGTCTTCAATTTTTTCCCTCTAGAGACGGCGACAGTCCACCCACCCCATGGACGCTACCGAGAATAAGAGTAAGACAGAATCTTTACGTATTTCTCAATAATCTTACCAACTACTGTGGTTGATTTTGAACGTACCAGATGAGACTTTTGCCGTATACTCAGTGATGTTCATCACTAGGAATAACTCTTGGTGACGTAAAAATAAAACAAAAAAAAATTTGGAAAAAAAAAAAAAAAAAAAAATAAAATAAGACAGATTTGGAACCACGACATATGGTTACGAAGTCCATAATCGCAGATTTTGAACACACGAGATGTAACAAATGGAGCATTACAGCAAGGAACGATGGATGTTATGAGTGGACCTCCAGTTTTATGCATCGTTTGCTTCCTCACTCCGGGCAAAATCTAGCTTTAGGTGACCCCCTTGGAGGAGACTTTGACATACAGTACTCATTCCATTTTGCAGTCGATTTCAAAGAACGAGATATCTCGACCACGGGGCGTAAAAAAATGATGTACTCGATGTGTAGCATACCAGATACATACATCGGCTATGACTACGTTTTTTGGGGGGCGACACCACGTACAAGAGATCGAGCTGAACAGGGACGGATTTAGGTAGGGTTAGGGCCAAACCAAGAGAAGAAGATGCATCTGTAGTAAAACGTCGAGAGAGAAATTCGATGTTTGGGCCTGTCCCAATGGAGTAAATGAGGCAATCTGATGCCTTACTTGTCAACTTCCAATCTTTTTCCGGTTCAAGTGACTTTTCATCTGAGCCAACTTCCACCCTCCGGACTACCGGCTATCTTTCATCGCGAGCGATGTTAGCTAGTTCTCGTTCTTGGACTTCTCCACTGCCCTAGGTGCTGGAGAGAGAGAGAGATTCTTACTTCTTAGTGAGAGAAATATTTATTTCTTTCACATATCTAGGGACGAAAACAAAACACAAACGCGGATGATGGGTCATCACCAAATTCTGCCAATCTGATCTGAATTCGACGGATGCCGACTTTCCTCTTACATTGAGTGCGCGTTTCAATAGATAAAGTGGTGATCAGCAACCCTGATGTCGAGGTCTCCATGGCGGCGACATGGGTTTTAAGGTTTTGTATTTGACGTGCACGTCGACGGTGACACATTCCGGTTCCCCCGATCAAGTTCGAGGCAACGAATGTCGCAGTGAGCTTATACTGGGGTGGAGGGAAGAGAAGAAGAAATGGACAGATACTGCATTCATTCTAGTTATAATAAAAAAAAATTGCTATATATTTCATAGTACCAAGTAGTTCACCACGCAAGCACTGATTCTTTCCTCATTTGAAGGTCAAAAAAGCGGGCGTCCCAACGCAGCGCCGTTCATCCGTCTGATCTCGATCGCTCTCGCTCTGCTTACGTATTTAAGTTCATCGAAAACATCAATTTTGCCGAACCAGGGTAACCCTCAAGCGTCAAATCACAAATCAGCACGACATCATCATCTTATCTTATCCTAATCATTTCTTTAATTATTAAAATTCCGTCTGTTTTATGAAAAAAAAATTTCCAAAAAGACATTTCCCTAATTTTGGCTTTTGAGAGACAAAGAATACATGGTAAAAAAAAATATTTTCTAGTGAATAAATTTTTTTTCTAAATTAAGAAAAATAATTTCTTTCTTTGAGAAAGAGAAATTATTTTCCCTCTATCTCAAGCTTCTTTCACGTGTAACTTCCTGAAATAGAGAAATTATTTAAAAATAAAAGCGTGATTGTTATTTTCAACGCTTTAGAGAACGTTTAGAAACTTTAAAGAAGTTGACCATTCTGATCGGAGAATGCTTATAAATATACTATTAAAACCAAAATAAATACAAAACATTTACGAGTGCTTAAGATTTTAATAGGAAAAAAAAAGGAAAGATATACCGTCGGATCCGTGCTTGAATAAGCCAAAGAACTCGAATACCTGCCCCATCCAAAATCAAACAACATAAAAAAAAATAAGTTATTAATTCCTTTGCAATGTCCAATTTGATCCCAATCGAGTCCAATCATTATCTCAATTCTCAAACTCTTGTGGCAGAATTCTTATCCTATATGGAAATTATATCTTAGTGCTTGATAATAAACGAATTTCTCTCTCACATTCTCTTAGCATATGAATCCATAGGAAGAAAAGAAAATAAAAAAAAACAGTTGCATATGCCTGTGGAACCTCCATGTCATCATCTTATAGTACAAAGGGGGATGTTCTTGTTATTCTTTCAAAGCAAAATTGATTTTTCCTTCTTCTTTTGGGGGTGTGTAGGAATTTTGCTTTTCGAATACAACAAATGAGTAGCATCAACTGAAATCGTATGATTGGTTCCCAACAATCCATTGACCAACAAAATTGAAATCTTATAGTACAAAGGGGGATGTTTCTTGTTATTCTTGAAATCATAAGTGGCACTAATTTTTATTAGCCACATGAATCATATATAAATAATATACCACCTATATTGTGCAATGAGTCTTGTTGTAAACCGAACAAATTATCTCATTTATTGCGATGTACAATTAGCTATCATATAACCCGCAACAAGCAACGAACCGAATGAGTTGGTAATACTTAAAATGACATGTTGCATGATACAAAAAATTAGATGATACACTTGGCATCGAATAAGCTTTCTATGAACGACTAGGATTGATGAAATCCATAGAATTTCTATGGTCCTCAGAGTATGAAGAACATGGAGAAAGGTCAAATATGGGGAATTTCTCCAAAAGTCCTAAACATTTAACGATTGCCAATTCAGTCCTAAAACCTTTCAATTGTGCCAATTTAATCGTAAATCTTTTGATAATTTGCTAATTTAGTCCTAAAACTTGAATTGTGTCAGTTTAGTCATAAACCTTCTACAATTTTGCCAATTTTATCCTAAGCTTTTTGAAGTTTTGCTAATTTAGTCATAAACATATACTGACAGAAAGAGCTATATTGACAAATGATTAAAAGGTTAGGCTTGAATCGAAAAATTGTCAAAATATTTGGGACTAAATTGACACAATTGAAAGGTTTATGATTGAATTAAAAAAAATCGTCAAAAGGTTTAGGACTATATTAGCATAATTGAAAGGTTTAAGACTAAGCTGGCAAAATTTCAGAAAGTTTAAGATTTTTTAGACAATCATCCTATCAAATATACCAAGATATTTTTTATTGGTGACCATAAGAGACACTAGAATATGAACAAGGTCAAGTTTGATAGCACATGTATTGTTTGATGATGGTCTACACTAAAGTCTGATGACCCTTTTTGTTGATTCATTTTCCTTTAATTAATGCAGGGTGCTTCAAAATTGGAAAGATTGCCATACATTGCACCATGACGTTTATAGTGGAACAACCCCAAATGGTTTGACGTGCCATGTTCCCATGGCTCTTGATTAATGAAGTAATTGATTTATACATGACTTCGATGTAGTCGACATCTCAAA
>JAGVVM010000711.1:0-14808 GCA_019149425.1 Psidium friedrichsthalianum | reverse complement strand
AACCCACATCCACCACCTCAAACAGCCTCATTCAAACATGGACAGCAATATTTCACCAATCCACAAAATATTCACAGCCCCACAGAATTTAATTTGCGCAAATACGCCAATTCCGACAATTTTCCCTAAACCGATTTAGCACGAATCGCACCCTAGAGTCTATCCAAGAATCATCTAACATCCTACTCGAGGTTTAGGGGGTCGGCTTACCTCAACGAGGCTGATTCGAAGCGGATGGGCGACAGAACGACGAACGGCCCGGCGACGGCGCGGAATCCGGCAAAACCCAAGGAAGCCAAGGCTGTTCAAGGGCCGAATGGAATGGTTCACAAGCTGAAAATCAATATTTTCACATGAAAATGAGCTCTAGGGGTCGCTGGGGTCAACATATATCAATATGAGCCATATATGAAATTCGGGTAACAAAAGACTAGTTCGTCGACCGACACGGCAAAGCAGATTTGGAAGGTCAAACGACCTCGGATCGAGGTGATTCAAGTTGGAAAAGAACCACAAGACATTGAACTACGACATACCCAAAAATCGTGATGATCCAACGGTCAGATTTTCGTCGGCAGCCAGTTGAAGTTGGCAGCAGAAATTGGGATTCAGCAGGGAGAGAGAGAGAAAATCCGAAAATTTGGAGAGAGAGAGAGAGAAGAAGAGAGAATCTCCTGGAAATTATGGAGGAGAGAGAGTGGTTTGACCAATAAATATCCTAGGGATAATTATTGCCGGTGGCTATTCACCGAAAACGACATAAAGCTGAACGAATTGACTGATTTTTGGACTATCAGTGAAATTTGGACTGATATAGCTTGGGCCTCAATAATTTCGGTCAAAGCTGGTCAAATTGGTCAAAAAGATGACCGACGAGACATTTCTCGAAATTCGTGAAATATCAGGACCGAGTGGGACTCAATCGGTGCTGATTTGGCTCAATTGTGATTGGAAAATAACTCCGGATTTCGTCGTAAAATTTTTCTAGCCTCTCTAAAAATATTCTTACCATCATGCCATATAGTCTAGGTCAAGCCGAGGGAAAAACGGTTACTTTCAATATTTTTCCTTTCTTCTCGGCACTCCGAAACCAATCGGCTAATTTTCGAGCCTTTTAGGGCAATGTCCAATTTCAATTGCGATATTCCTGAAAACTTGATTATCCAAGCTCGGAATCTAATTTGTGGCCACATTCATATGATAGCGACTCTAGTAAATACTCAGACTAACGGGCGGCTTTTAGGAGCTACGCGTATCGACCTGAAATTAGGTCCATGTACTTAAATTCCTAGCTAGCCATTCCCTTTTGGCTAGTTATCTCGAAATGATCAGTTCCGAGTGAGATTTAACTACAGTACATCAATGAAATATATATCCATTCTATTACAAATTTCGAGAGTGGGTCGAATTTCAGGATGTCACAATATATTTGTTCAGGGTCATGGTGACATGGATGCTACTGATAGATATAGAGAAGTGTGTCCTGAGTTTGTGAAGATAGCAGTCAAGGGCGCACAAACTACCTAGAGATATGAATTTATCAAGAAGATGATCTTGACCATAAACAAATCTCTCGATGAAATGTCACTTGGAGGTGAGTCTCAAAGAAATTTAGTAGGCTTAAGTGAAGATACAAGTCTCATTGCAAAATGTACGGGACTCAAGAAGAAAAATGGATGCAAAGGAGGAAAGCGACATAAGAGCTGTCTAGAGAAGAGTAAAAGAAAATTAAAGAAGCAAGGAGACACACCTCAAGCTTCTTCGCAAGCTTCTTCTGCACCTCAACTTCTTCAAAGTTGCAATAACCCTCCGGGTTTTTATAGTAATCTACTCACTAACATCGTTACTGGTTCGAAGGTTGGTGGATCATTTGCTGCAGCTCCTCCTGAAGCATAGATTGCGATTTTGGAATCTGCATTTCACAAGGTTTGGGCTTAGTTGCTGTGTGAATGCTAGTGCAACAAACATTTCATTCGTCCTTTGAAAATTGGTGTGCCTTGTACTGAAGAAGCACTCTATGTCCTAATCATTTAAGAGTTTTTAGAAAAGTACCTTTCTTACATTTTTGTTTTGTATCTTTTCTTGTTTAACAGATAACATCTGTCAAGGTTGTTGCTTCTATATCTTTGTGGTGTGCACAGATGAGGACTGAAGCTTCACTAAATATTTGTTTTGACTTTCTGTGGGATTTTTTGTGGAGAACTTTATTAGCCTCAGCATGTAATTCAAAGGTATTAATTAAATTACTTGATTTTTTCTGCTTTTAAAGTGTTAACCACTATAATCTACTTCTATATTTGTCTGTACCACTTCAACATTACTAATACAATTTCCCCAGAATAGACTGGGGCAAAACTCTATATTGCATGCAGCTTATGAAGCCTTACCTTCTGCCCTCAGAACATTGGTGTCGGCTTTCTCTCCCTTCTTCTGAATATAATCTAGAGAAAGGATTTGACTCATGTACTGCTTTCTAAAGAGGAACAGCTTTTAGATTCATTGGTTATTACTTTTGTACACAAGATAAACACTATTCTTGGTGTGGGATTTCTGACAGGAACCCAACGGGCAGTTTTCATAAATTGGAAGGTGAAGTTATATCATCAATGAAGTGACATTTTCTCATTAGCACTTAGAGTTTATTCATAAAGGTGTACAAAAAGATGAAGATTCGTACATAAGAGTAGCTTAATATGGCCGCACCATGCATTTTTATTTATTTATTTGCAGACTTGCACATATTCGTACATCCAAGTGAAAATGGTGATAAGTAATGAAACATTTTAATATTTATTTCTCGACTTATTAGCCTATGCACTTAGACAGCTCCTCACTAATGCATTTCCTTAATTTTGGTTCTACTGCTACATTTTCAGGATTTTACGTGCTGCCAAGGGTTAACAAGCATTTAATGTTTTGTAATTATTGACAATTTCAATTTCAAAGTGAAAGCTTAATACGTCAACCGAAAAATAGTTTAATACTGATGGGTTTCTAACTGATTTAGTGGTGGTGCCTAGAACCTCTGTTGTCAATGCTTATCATGCTTGTAAGGATGGAGTTCAAGTAAAAGGACGTGAATTTTTCTTCTCAGATGATGTGCTTGGACCGATACTTGCTGACCTTGTGTCGTGACCCGAAAATAATTTTATCGGACGAACGGATTATCAGGTTAATTAGATTAACTAACCTAACGCGGACCCTCCCAAGCCCTACCGAATCGCAACTTTGGTTTTTGTTTGAATGATTTTTAATTTTGGAGTCGCCACTAATCATTCTTGGTAGGTCGATTAGAAACCTAAATAAATTAGTGGGAGAACTAATTTATTTCTGCGAACCAGAGAAAATGAGTTCGGGGACTTGGTTACGCTAGATTACTCTAACGCCCTTTCGGTACCATTTCATGAAAAATCATTCGGGATGACTCGGAAAGATTTGGATCAAACTGATCAGAAGGTTAAAATGGTCATTTTTCAAGGATTGGGAAGTGAAAACAGGTCAAACCAGTTGAATGTAGTTATTCCTTATTTCCCACAATTTCTGAGAATTTTTCGACATTTTTCGAGACAATTTGCCCATAAGGGGCCAAATCGTCAATTTGGAAAGATTGGGACGAAAATCCACCAAAAATAGGATTGGTCAGTCGAAATGACCCGTTTCCTAATTTCTGAGATTTTTCTAAATTTTTCAAAATTTTTGGAGACGATTTGCCCATAAGGGGAAAAATCGTCATTTTGGAAAGATCGGAAGGAAATTCATCAAAAATAGGATTGGTCAGTCGAAATGACTCGTTTTCTAATTTTTGAGATTTTTCATAATTTTTTAAGATTTTTTGGAGACGATTTTCCCATAAGGGGCAAAATCGTCATTTTGGAAAGATTGGGATGGAAATCCACTGAAAATAGGGTTGGTCAGTCGAAATGACCCGTTTCCTAATTTCTAAGATTTTTCTGAATTTTTCAAAATATTTGGAGACGATTTGCCATAAGGGGCAAAATCGTCATTTTGGAAAGATTGGGATGGAAATTCATCAACAATAGGATTGGTCAGTCGAAATGACCCGTTTCCTAATTTTTGAGATTTTTGACAAATTTTTGGATTTTTTTTCTGATTTTTGATTTTTTAATATTTTTAATTAATTAATTAATTAATTAAAATTTTTTTAATTTTTTTTGATTAATTAATTTTTTTTGTGTGTCGGGCGGGGTTGACTCGGCACATGCCCAAAAGGCACCCAGCGCAAACCGAAAGGATTCCGGGTTGGTTTTCAAAACGACGCAACTTCGGAAATATTTTCTCTGAATTTTATTATCCTCAAAATTGCCCGTCGTGGGGTTTTTTTCACATTAATTCCCGACTCCTTGGGAACATCCAGCAGAAAATCTATACATGGATGCAAACTACAACATACCAGGAATGACGCAGGTTGAAGATAAGCAAATGAAACGCGTCAAAACATGATCGAAATTCACAGGGAGAAACCCACGTTGGTTGACCCACCGGACTTAGTTTTTTATTCTGTCGCAAGGGCTGCTCATGAAGGAGTTTTAACGGGCTATTCCCGAGTGCCTCAGACAATACCATCAGTAAAAACACACACTGACGCAAACTACAACATGCAAGGAATTGTCAGGCATAGGAAAATGACAAAAGATATGCCGAGAATTGAAGGAAAGCACGCCTGAATGAGTGAACCCAAGCAACTTGGGAAACCTAGGTGAGGCGTCTTCATGGTCCCGTATTTTGTTCCACAACAAATTCATGCTGAACCACTCATACCGTGCGAAAATAGGTGAGGTGTAGTTTCAAAGAAACTTGACGGCTCAAAAATGATTGCAAGACCATACCAAAAACAGGCCGAGAATAGGCCTCCTCGCACTGCCCCCAACACTTAGAAAAAGAAAACCAAAAACCGCCTCTAGCCTCTCAGCTCACTGAAGCGTTTTCTTGGACTCACAACTCAATCTTCGTTTATGAAAAATGAAAAAGAAACACACCAACACGAAAGGGCATATGTAGGGAAAGAAATGTAATAAAAATGACCCGGAATATACGCAAGGTGGGAGAGAAAATCACCCCGATAGTCGGGGGTTTGAATTATTTGATACTCAAATCCAAACACAAATCGGGCCAACAGGGGACGTTCCCAACCTCGTAACTCTCCCCAAAGATCGAACCGAGGGAAAATGAAAGTATATACGTATTCTACTATGTACCAGGAACACAATAAATCAAGACTTGCTCGAAGATACGCATGTTAAGATAATAGAAAAGGAGCATGAAACAAGCAAGTTGGATTGAATCCCAACACTTGGGCAAGATTTCCAGATTCCAGTCAGACTAATGGGGCAACTTTGGAGGGGTATATTTCACACCTTGGTCGCAACCAGGAGCAGTACAGCATATCAAAACGAAGATCTTCATATGGAGAATGCATTCAAGCAAGAAAATGACTAAATATCATACAAAACAACCACGAAGAGCGGGCTCAAAGTCGGGGGTTTGAACTACCCGAGGCATTTTATCGAACACATTATGCGCGACGTGCAAAGACTCAATAACATCGTAATGGCATGGCATGACATAACGACAATCAAAAGTTAGAAAAAGTTACCTTGTATTGTCCCGAAAATATATCAAGCTCGGCGATTATACCGGTTCGACTTGAGCTCACGAGCTGCTTGTAGGTTAGTTGATTCCCGGGCTTGCTTGTTCACGGACAAATCTTCGGATTGTCCTCGGTGGGTCCACTTCTTTTGGAGCAGAACGCCTTCTTATTGCTGTTGCCTTACCACAAACCAATGGCCATCCACCAAATGCCTCCGACTCCAGGCCAAATGATAATGTGACGACATAAATAAGGAATCCGTACCCATGGCTCCGAAGAATGGTGGAGTCTCCACAGCACTTGTGATAGACAAGAAAGCGGTGAACATGGCACCAATGCGAGTAGCTCCCTCACTGTTTGGCTGAACCAAGAAATCAGGCCATTGTTGAGATAACCAGCCATAGCTATTAGGACAGCAAATCGTGCGAGGTTATCCCAGGCAACCGATTCAGCTAAACATTCCTTTCAAATGACTACACCAATAATAAGGAGAATAGATAATCCAAGAATTGCAGCAGTAACTAGGTCGACGTTCAACATCCCTCCAAAAAAACCAAAGCCTAACGGGCAGAAGAAAAGTCCCTGCCGTGATCTTCTCATTTGCGATCATTGGCCCCCATCTTCTCCAACCTTCCACGGCATCGTGCATCATCCTTATTAGCACCAGAAGCAAGTGCTTTCTTCGAACCCTTCACGTTACTAGCACTAGTGGTTTGATGGACTATGGATTCATCATCATTCCCTGAATCAATCTTCTTTGTCTGGGACAGAATTTTAAGCAGAAGTGCTATTTCTCCTGTACATCTTCAATTTTCTTCTTAACAGCCATTATGGTGTCTGTCGTCCTCGGCCAGAATCCGCAAACTCGCTATTAATGAAAAGCTTTGTCTCCTCCATCTCTCGAACCCCCCGGCCTCAAAAGTCTCCGACCCCGACCGTGCGCCGCTGGATCTTTGCCATGCTGTACAAGCTCAATGTGAGCACGACGAGCAACATCCCGCCCACCGTCTTCACCACAACCAACTGAAGTTCAAATTCCCCGATGCAGGACCAGCAGTTGCTGCTGTTGCGGCCGCTTCTTACGTTACTGCGGGAGCGAAAAGTTTGGCTTCGTATGCACGCAAAACACCTTCACAATTGCGTCCATCACAGGGACAACCCTCGCGACGTTCTCCCACTTCGGCATCGGCACAGGCGACGGCTCCGTCCACTCTAGCTCCAAGCCCCTGTCCTCATCACCCACAATTTCCAGCGCGACGGATGTCCAGCGACATCAGCCCATATCGCCCGTACAAGAAGCTAAGCTATGCCCATTGCACTCTCCCGTTAAAATTGTTTCAGTGCATCCATGAAAGTGCATTGCCGGATTCAGCCCCGAAAAAGCAACGGAGGCCCGTTCCTCGAATCCCTCACCCCCTCTTCTTTTCGATTGATGATGACCCCCCCGTCTTCTTCTCGGTGGTGTCCTCGTTCTCAGGATCCCCGTCCTCCCAACATGAATTGGATTCGCTGCAAGAAGTTGAGAGCAACGGACGTCTGTGGCCGTGAAAAAAAATGTCCTGAGTTATGAGCTGATCCCATATTGTCATGCAATTGCTTGCATGTGAAAGCACGTCCTAGCTCCACCAGAGGATAATGCTGGGTGAAAATCTCCGTCCATTAGCGGCTCAGCTGAGCATGATCATGCACCCAAAGTCACTGGCCTCCTCTCTTGGATTCCATATTCGGGATCCCCCCCACATATAAACTTTCTTCCACTTTTTGACCGAGAAAGGTCACGCATCACTCCTTCCTCAAGCAGTTCCTCCTCCCGCAACACCTCCGACCGGCGGCGCAATAACATCTTCAAAATTCGCTCTGGAATCCTCCATGTTCTCGCAGCTTCGAACCATCGTACGGCGAGTGTGAAGAACCAAGATCCGAGAGCTCAGCCTTGAGATGCTGAGAAAGAAGATAGCATTGCTTGAACCTGGCCCATGCGAACATCAGCACTGCCACGACTGAGCCGACATTACTTCGCATTTCTTATGCGGTCATCACGACTTCGCTTCTTCTGACCTACACATTAGTCGCGATTTTGAGAGAATCGCGACGTATGGAGCGGTTCGAAATCAAGAATCTTTGTGCACTCGATCGCCGACGCCCGCGAAATTGATTTGAGGAGTAGCTTCAATGGAGGAGACTGAGCTCGGCTTCTCAGGGGACAAGAGGGTTTGAGGGCTTCGATCTACGATTAGCACTTCAGGTGGTCGCTTTTGTTCTCTTCCAAGCATTTCCTCCATACCTCCACGTGCAGGCAGTTGCATGCAGATCAACTCAAGTACAAGTCTCAACACCACATGCAGGTTGGTTGATGGCCTCACGTGGAGTTTTAGTCATTCCTTGATCCCTTTGAACTCCTCCTCTTTCACGCTCAATATGGGAAAATGGATCTACAGAAAATAGATGGGATTATCGGGGTAAGGATGAAGTTCCAGAGAGAAGGAGTTAGCTGAGATTTGAGACCCATTTTCTCTCGACAAGCTCAACTTTCAACTCAGAAGGGTTGCCCCATCTCTCCATTTTTTATGATGGCCGTATACTCCAGATTACCCATATCTGGTTGATGATCTCTTTCTCGGCATGAACTTCTCGCGCTTATCTTGAGCTCTACCTCGCGAGCCTTAAGGTTCATATGGACGCCGACCTTCGCGGGCAAGTTCAGCTCAGACTCTCTATTCCATGCGTCAAGTTTCACCATGTTACTGAGCCCATGGTGACGTCGTCGATGTGTGGAAACAAACGGGTATGCTGCGTCTACATTATGCCATAGACTGGAGTGTTCTTGGCGTTGATGAGCTTGAGCAGCATGTTCGGGAGTTAGAGTTCGAGCAGGGCTCTATGGTGGACTTAAAGGAAACCAGGACTGCCATATTGGTGAAAATCAAGAAGATAAAAAAAGGCCAAGAAGGAAGAGGGTCTTGCAGGTTTCGTGACGGGTACCCTTGGGGTTCTCCCTTGCGAGCCTTCGAATGGGAAATTTGACCCTCAATCCGTGCTTCAAACAGCTTCACCCTCAGTGCATTTTCCTTCGACCCTTTCGGCCGTCTTCATCTTGAACACTTTCTGGGCCACTAGGGTGACGAAGAAGAGAAGTTGCTCGGACATGGGAAGGACTGGAGGACCGAGCGTTTGTTGTGTGGATCTAAAAGGCTTCACCGGGTTGCAGCTATCAGGTCCTTCGAGTGTGAGACCCTAATCCTCTTGGCATCGTCCTCTCGCCGGAAGACGCAGCCACTCTGAGCTGTTTTTGCCAGATCTTTCCAGATCGACGCTGCTCTGCTGAGGCTTCATTCACTTTTTGGACATGAAGGCTCCGCCCCCTTCTTCGTCGGTCAACTCATGCTCTCTCTCGTATCCATTGAGAGCCTCACCGCTCTTGCTCCCCTGAACAGACCTTCAACGAGGGCTTTCTGGTCTGGTTCGTCGTGGCCATTGTGCTCCCGTCGCCATATACATATGCAGTTGACACGTAGAGCAGCATCTTTAGGTCGAGGCTTGTCGCGGCAGATCTGCTGGGCCACCTGGTGCTGCTGCTTCGATCGTTGACCACAGGGCACATGCAAACTTGCTCAGCATATATAGTTGACCGTAGAACAAGCAAAGGACAACTATATTTGTCTCCGCAGCAGTGAAAAAGTTGGCGTAGAATATCCGCCGATCCTATTTTGGGATTGGTTCAAGCTTTTATAAAATTGACCAAAGGAGTAGCTTGGGCTGGTCGTCAATGTCTACGATATGAACACAGCGGCTTAAACGAGGTTTTCCAGTGCTGTTCGTGGAATGCTTTATCATCCAAGATTCTCCGTAGAACCTCCATTGCCTCCAAAGTCGAGAGAGAGAGCCCCCTTGAGCCCTCCTTTTCCCCGCGGCAGCGTGAGGCCCTCCCTCTAGGGACGCCTTCGCCTCCTCTTCCCTTGATGTAGAATAGCAACACGAGAGCTTGTAAGTGCCTTACCCATTTTGGTAACGTCTTTACTGTTAGTATCCAGGGCATCACAACAGTTCGTGGCAACACGCAAAGTACAGGCCATCCTTCCTAATAGATCGGCGAATGCTTTACGTAGGAGACCATAAGAAGCTCTGAATTAGAATGGCATGGCGCGTCTCAACCATTCACCTCTAAGCCAGATCCAACAGCCGAGCTACCGCTTCCAACTTCTCACCGTAGGAGAAACAGTTCAAATATACTTTTCTCGGTATAAGAAAAGCAACTGAGCGCTCCTCCTCCTTGGCTCTTCCCCTTTTCAGTTTATGAGGAAAAACCAGCGGCTCCTTTTCCTCTATTCTCGGCAATCGGGAGAGACCCGAACGGAAGAGCCGCTTCCGATATCTCCCCCATGCAAACCCCCAAAAGCGAAAACCCCAACCACCCCCCTTTCGGTGCAAGTGGTCTCCCCCCTTTTCTTCTCATGGTGGTCGTTTTGATAATCATGGGGAATCATGATAATCCTTTTTCCTTTGTTGACTCTTGCAGCCATCTCTTTAGAATTGCGGAGAGCTCTTCCTCTTTTGGCGCACGCCTCCACGACAGTTTGTCATTCGGCATTTTCCCATCAGCTGGTCCAATGTACTTTCTTCTCATCTTCTTTTATTTGCAGTCCATCCATGGCTTCCAAGTTGCTAGTGTTGTCAACTGAAGAAGGAGAGAGGTGTCCGATGGAACCCTCCGCGACACCAGCTACCTGATCCCATTGACCAAGACCTTCTTGCTTAGTTTGCTCCTCGCCGCCAATACAAAATGCAATGTATGCAATTCATGGAGAAACATTTCAAATGATAATTGGACTCGAAAATCGAACGCAATAACAAAAAATGTACCGTCAGGCCATTGAAAAATTTGGACTATTAGAGGAAATGTCACGACTCCAGCAATGCAAAAATCGAAAATACTAAGTTAAAATGAATTTACTAAAAAATTTTTATTTAATCCGAAAATGAGATTATGAGATTAACAAAGTAATTCTCGATTCCAAATTAATTTTTACAGATTTTCTTTGGCCAAAATAGAGAGAAAATCAAAAGAAATACTGGCTATTTTTTTTTATATTTTTGTGGCCTCAACTGCTATTTATTTATTAAATATTTCCCTAATTTCTGAAAAAATATTAAAAAATGCAAAAAATATGAAAAATTATTTTTTGTTCAAAAATGGTAGTCTAAGCTTGGCAAAGGCTTCCAAAGTTGATTTTTCAATTTTCTCATTTTTTCTTGATTTTCTATGAATTTTCAAAAATAAAAAATACCAAAAATATGAAAAATCATTTTTTGGTCAAATTGGTTCCTAGGCTTGGCCAAGGTCTCCAAAGTTGATTTTTTAATTTATGAATTTTTATGGATTTTTTATTAATTTTAAAAGAGAAAGATGATTAAAAATCAAGTGTCAACAACGGTTGATTAGGGCTTCACGGCCCTCGCCTAGTGACCCGCGAACTTTGGAAATCCTTACCGGTTAGCTCACCACCCGAATAGTAGCAAGAAGGAAGAACATGAGAAAGAAAAGAAAAATTCAAAAAATATTTAAAAATTTAAATACTATTAAAATATTATTTAAAAATGTTTATGTCAGCATCATCGGTAAAATGGACTGAATTACACATAATTACCAAAATTTTAAGAATCAATTGACAAAAAAAAGTTAAAACTGAATTGGTATAATTGCAATATGTTTAGAACTGTTTTGGTAATTATCCCAAAGATATTACATAGCCTACAAGTCATATAAAGCAAATTTATTCGGACCATCAACACTGAGGTTCCACAATAGGGCTTACACAATAACAGTTCGAAGAGGTTTAACTTTCATAATATATAGATAATGCATAATTCCTTTGGAATAAATAATCAAGAAAAAAAAAGGGGGAAAAGCCTGCGAGCAAAGGAGCCATTATTATGTTCACTACTTTCACTGAATTTGATAGATCACAATATTAGTTTGTTAAAAAGTGACATGAAAATCGCATGAGCAATTGAGGTAACATGAAAAAATATCAAAGAGAAAGGGTGAGAGATCTAATCTAATTAGATGGGCACCATAACCGAGAAAAAAATGAGGGGGTTGAAAGTCGGGACAATCGGCAACATAAACAAGCTAAATAACATGGACATGCAAGATTTTCCTCATAAAATTATAATGATCAGCTGAAAATTTGAAGCTGGTGACATTTTCCTGCCCAAAGAAAGGTGGAAGAGTACTTTCCCCTACCCTTCACCGAGCAGTCATATATCCGAGGAGGATCCATGGACAACAAATATGGCCGTCCACGCCATCGATTCCCTCGCGTCCCTCTCTGCCACCGTCAGCTCAATCCTCTCTCCTCGGCCCAGCAACGCAATCTCTCATCGTCAAAGACCCTTCCCCTCCCCCAACTTCCTCAATTTGAAACGTAGTTCTGCCTACTAGAGATGGGGAAGAAATGCAGTTTGTTATATATAATTCTTTTGCGGCGAGATTTCATGCTCTGCCTTGATTTCTATTAGCGCTCGCCTTTTCAAGAGCATTAACGCAAATTCATTTAATGCTTTTGGAGGATTCAAAGAATCAGGAGTTATCATGTGACTTGTCTGTTTCATGAATACTCAGGATATTGCTAGGGATGTATCTTTGAAGGCGCTGTAGATCAAGGGTAATGCACCTAGACCGTTTCAAAACAAGTAAATTGACTCTCATCTTCTGTTGGCTAGGATTCATCTGTTGTAGAATTAAGGGTGTTAAAACTGAACCAAGAGCTAAACCAAAAACTGAGCTGAACCAAAATTTCATACATTTCAGTTAAGTTCGATCCAAGTTCGGATAATAGAAAACCACAAGCATGTGTCCGTCCATTGGCAAAGCACTGAAACAAGTCGGTCAGAAGCTAAGCACAGAAAACGAGCCCATGCAGCCGACAATTGGTTGCCCAAGATTGCTAGCCTTACTGCCAAAACTCTCTTATCGGGTGATATTTAGGGAAATTTACCAAAACGTAGCCAATTCGATCATTTGGCACAACCATTGGCACCATATGCATCCGGATGGCATCGGCCCTACTATCACCGCCACCAGCCAGCTGTTCATGCATGACAATAGACCAGCTAAACCAGATACTTGGAACAGAACAAAGCAAGAACCAAAGGGCAAAACAAATGCACTACCAGACCAACTGAAAACTGGCAGAAACACCACATCCGGTATCCAAAGACCCATATGGAATAGCAATAAAAACATCATAGCCAGGATTCTGAAGATGATTAGCCTGAAGCCCAATACTCAAGCAATCGGTTTTTCTTCTGTCTAAGGCGCGTGGCATATTCCAAGACATTATCAAACGGTCACAATTGAATCGCAATGTTTCATGGACCCACCTGAGTGGGCTTTTTCTCATCAATAGGAGAAAAATTTGCAAGGAGACCAAATCAAGGATGACAGCTTGGAGGCAAGTACAGTTCACACGTTTATTATTAAGCCAACAAGGGCGACAGCTTCACCACCGATATTACTTACTCTTGAGTTCTGAGCCATGAGAAGACCTTCAAAATTAACCACCACAAAGAGGAAGCACAAACTCAGGAATCAATTGTTTTGTTGAGACGGAATAGTTGCATCTTACTCTGACACATCTAGAGCTTTTCTAGGTGACCTACACAGCATCAGGCAGCACGAAATTTCCAAAATTCCTGAAGTGATTAAACAAACCCTAAACATTATCATTGCATGGGCTCACAGAAGCAGTAGTTGCAGACGTGCATCTGACAGACAACAGATAAACAAAGATCCAATTCAAATTTCACGCCCCACACCCACAGAGTAAGTCTGAAGATGTTTACCGTCAATTTCATATTTCTCAGAATATTTGGCAGCCTTAATGCACTTGACTTTCAGCATAGTGAACAGATCCAAAATCTCATTTGCTAATCCCAGACTTCGAAGGTAGCATGTCCACCTTTGGCACTTCTCCATGATGCTGGAATATTTCCTTAACTTGTTAAGTAGTGGTATTATCAAGGATGTTCTTCCATAAAGAGCCTTCACCCAGTAGAACAAAAGCATAAATTTACATAGAATGTTTACTATTAAGACAAGCATAAGAGACAAACCAGCTTTTCAACTCCACGGAAAAACCAGTACGACTTTCTGAATAGCTCAGGAATGCTCACCACAGAATCCAAGCCACAGAAAGTACACAAGTTACTGTCACCATAATCTACCTCAGAAGTGGTTCTTTTGGGTCATATCCATGAGTGGTTTAACTTATTTAGTCCCAAAATTTCACCCACATGGGGAAAAAAGGAAGTTACCTGCCCTAGTCCCAGGCCCAAACACACCCATTTGCGCTCAAGAGTACAGAATAGATATAAAAGAAGAGGTAGGTGAATGGTTTTTTGTTGTTTTTGGGGGGGGGGGGGTGGGGGGGGGGGGGGGAGGAGGGGACACAATTGGACAAACTCACAATTTCCTGGACATGACATTTCTCCATTTTCTTGTTTAGGCAACTTACATTTCTTATTAGTAAGCAAAGCTGGAAAAGGGAATCAGGTAACGAACACTTGATGTTACCATTGGCGTTTCCAAACCTGCTACAAACACTCAGTTTTGAATCACAATTACTTAACCCTGTGTTCTTTATTTGATACTCCTAAAGATTTGGTAAGACACTTGGTCAACTTATTTCTACTCCTTCATTCCCCATCAAACCCTTTTCCCCCATGTGTATGAAAACATAGTAATGAGCTCATTTCCTTCCAACATTTGCTCTACGTTCCTCTTAATTCAATTTCCCAAAACAACCTAACGAAACGAAATGAAGATCTCAATCCATTCCATCATACTTATTCTTCGTATCAAACAAACCTTGTCACAACAAACAGTGCGTCTAATGCATTCTATCAAACAGTTGGGAAGCACAAGCAATGAACAGTGGCGCACCAAGGCAACCATCGACAAATTCCAATGTCGCAAGCACCTATAGCAATAGGTATTTTGTGGGTATAACTCAATTCTTTGTTGTAAGACATGCTATAACCATAATGCTAGATCCTCATTAGTTCAAAAAAACTATTAGATGCAAGAGAATACACACCATCGGAACTCTAGCAAAGATTGCTTCCTAAGCACCCAGCATTTTGTCATAGTTACAAGATAACATACATGATCAAGATGAAAAGAAAAAATGTCCTCTCGG
>JAGVVM010000710.1:0-83350 GCA_019149425.1 Psidium friedrichsthalianum | reverse complement strand
TTTCTCCTTTTCCCCTTTTTTTTTCCTCTCTCTCGGGTTTGCCTCTGTTCCCTCTTGCGCTGGTCGGCGTCTGCAATACCAAAAAAACCTTCCCTTGCTCCTCTTCTCGTTCCTCCCTCTTACTCCCTTCCCCTCTCCATTCTCCTTCCCCTCCCCCTCTCCTTCCCTTTTCCCTACCCCCTTTCTCTTCTTTCCTCTACTTTCCTCCTCCGCCCTAAACAACGTGAGGATCAAACGCCTCCCCCTCTCTGTATTTTTTTTCTAGACGCCAGGTGCAATTTTCTGTCGTTCAGCAAAAAGCTTAACCGGCACTTTCCTCCTTTCAGGAGGACAGGTCTCAGACGAAACTTGTTCACAATGTCTGCCACACTCTTGAAATTGGACCTGGGAAGCTAACGATTCTTAGGGTGGGCACGGTATCATCTCGCGAGGTGGCGATTACGTTCTCACGGGCTCTCAACGAAGTAACTGTGGTCTGTGGAGTGTTCCTCATTTTGTCATTTGCCAATTACGATAAAATTGTCATTACCTGTTCTAGGCTGATAGGATAGGAACCTCGTGAGATGCGAGACGTCGCCTTCTCTTGAATTAGAGGATTGATATAACAAAAAAACTTGGTCAAGTTAGATTAATCGAACATTAAGTAAACGTATCGTTTCTTGGGTGAGCGATTTTAGGTTCCTTCTATCTAGAACTTGGAACTTGAAACCTATCATTGTATACGGTATACCTTAAAACTTAAAACTCACATAGGTGACCAAGTTCCAGGTCAGTTTTCAAGGTCACCTAGTTCACCTGCATTTCATTAATTGAAGGATCATAGTATTTATCAATTTTAAGACCCCATTTACTTTTACAATCCACTGACCATAACTTATATTTGACAAGTAAAAGCATCAGAAATATAGAAAGTGAAAAATCTAGTTAATGGGTATGTCCAATAATGGAAAGCTCAGACCAATGGTTCCAAATTTGAAAAAGACTAATGGTTTCATACCACTCTTAATCGGATGCTATGAAATACCGTAAGAAGGACATTTAATAAGAAAACACAAGACTTGTTTCAGGTTCCACCTATGGAGCCTTGAAACCACTCATCGGAATCGATTTCTAAGTTTTGGAACCTACAACTGGGCAGACCTTGGAACTTGGAACCTACTTGTTTCAACAGGTTCCATTTTGGGTTCTTGGTTCTATCTTGGAACCTACTATGTATACCAATAACTTGGAAACCTAGGTTCCACCTATAGTCTTAATGGCTCAATACCCAAAAAAAACCTTAAACTTTCTTTTGTCCCATGAAAGAACTTTCGCCTTTGTCCCAAACTTACCACCGTTAAACTTTTCATCCAAAATTGCCGTTAACGATCCCACGTGCATGTTCACGTTATTGTTGACACTTGATTTTTAATCACATTTTCTCTTTAAATTAATAGAAAATCCATAAAAATTCATAAAATTAAAAAATTAACTTTGGAGAAACCTGGCCAAGCCCTCGGGAACCAATTTTGACCAAAAAATGATTTTTCATATTTTCAGTATTTTTCCAGCACTTTTTATTTCGAAAATTCATAGAAAATTTAAAAAAATGAGAAAATCGCAAAATCAACTTTGGAGCCTTGGCCAAGCCTAGGCAACCATTTTTGAACAAAGAATAATTTTTCATATTTTTGCATTTTTATATTTTCAGAAATTAGAAAAATATTTAATAAATAATAGCATTTGAGGCCACAAAAATATGAAAAAAATAGTCAGTATTTTCTTTTAATTTTCTCTTGATTTTGGCCAAAGAAAATCTACAAAAATTAATCTGGAATCGGGAATTACTTTGTAATCTCATTTTAGATTAATAGAAAAATTATAGAAAATTCATTTTAGCTCTGTAATTTTTTATTTTTGCATTTCTGGAGTTGTGTCATTCTCCTCTAATATTCTAAATTTTTTAACAGCATGATGGTGCATTTTCCATGGTTGCGTTCGGTTTTCCGAATTCAATTGTTCGCGCCATTTGCGGTCGCCGACTCGTATCGGCGCCGCTCAAAGTGAGTTTCGATGGCTTCCGCATTCTCGTCTCCAAGCGTTGCTCATCTAGAACAAATAAATGAAGACACGGGCTCACATATTGCTTTAAATCTGAAAATGGATTGAATTTAAATTGCAAGACATGGCGGGGGTTAGCCGCAACACTAGCTATTCAGGTTTTCATTTGATCCGAATGCCAAGTTAGGTTACATGTTGCTTCTTGCATCTTAACAAGAGCTCCAATAGGACAAGATGCTGAATGGAAGACAAAATATGTTGTTCGCCCATATACGGCTATATCAGATCCTGATGCTAAGGGTACTTTGACTTATTGATTAAGGTGTATCCAGAGGTAAAATGAGCCAGCATTTTGCTATATAAAGCCTGGTGATGTAGTTGAAGTTAAGGGGCCATTGAAAAGTTTAAATATACCCCCAACATGAAGAAACACATCGAAATGATTGCAGGAGGCCCTGCATAACACCGATGCTTCAGGTTAATTGAGGCCATACTGAAGAATCGTGACCGACAATACTCAGGACAGAGAGATGTGGTCATTCAATGATGAAAGGTTCACCCACTAGCACATTGGAATGGGTCCTTTTTCCACTTTGTTGACCGACTCAGGGGGAGATGGAGACATTTTTTCGACGAAGGCTAGAGGAGGAGAGGGGAATCTCTCTGAAGAGGGGACTCTCTCTCTCACTCTGGCGGGCTCTTCCCCTCTCTCTCTCTCTCTCTCTCTCTCTCTCTCTCTCTCTCCTCTCTCGATCGGCCCCTAAAAATTTTGATGGAGCCTTGTGCGGATTCACAGTGATATTCGTTTCGCTACCGCGTTTGCTGAATACCTATCATGATCAAGGCAAACCACAGCATTGGCCTAGGTTTTGGTGATTGGGATTGCAAGACATGGCCAAGCAAGTCCCCAAGGATCTAATCCGGGATATCTGGTGTCACAGAGTTGGAGGAGGAAGAGACATTAAACCAATCTGGCCTCTCCAATCCATTTATGTCTGATGAAGAGCCCTCGAAATTCACAAGCTTTGTCATGGACTCTAGCAGTAGAGACTCCTCACTAATTGAGTTGAAAATGGAGGTTTTCCGATAATAGAGACACCCCTAATCTAGGCACCAGGTCTTGTCGTTGTCCGAGTCGTCCACGCCGCTGAAGAGGGTTCGAGTGGCCGGGGCGAATTTCCAGAACGCGTATTGCCAAGTTTATGGCTGTAACAGGGACCTTAGCTCCTCCAAAGACTAGCACAAGAGGCACAAAGTTTGCGAGACTCACCCAAAGACTTCAAAAGTCATAGTGAACGGCATTGAATAGAGGTTTTGCCAGCAGTGTAGTAGGTTTCATTTGCTGGCTGAATTTGATGATGGGGAAGTACAGCTGTCGTAAACGTCTTGCGGCCACAATGAACGTCGTAGGAAGCCCCAAGTTGGCGTTCACTCTGCAAGGGCTGGAAACTCTTGCGGCCATACGGTGGTTCCGAAGGCTGTCCGTTGACCACCGATCCTTGACGAACGCAAGGCAGTCCACCGAGAGCCTGCACCTTCCCATTGCATTGGGACCGAAAGGCTCTTGCATCGCGGGTCCCTACATCACAACGAAACAACCACGTCTTGCATGAAATGACGACGTTCCAGCAACATTCCTATAGTTTAGGCAACGTGGGGACTCCACTTGTAGGATTGAAGAAAGGAGACAGCTCCTCCGAAAGTCGCAAAAAAGGGGACATTCACTGGAAGCATTTGCGTAATAGATGTGCAAATCTTTGCTGGATTTCTTTGACATCCCTGAGCGGCAAAACTGCAGCTCTGGTCGGTCAAAGTGGCAGTGGGAAATCCACAGTCATCAGCTTGCTCGAGGGATTCTATGATCCTGATTCTGGCGAAGTATTCATCGATGATGTCAGTCTAAAGGAGCGTGCATAGAACCATGGAGGCTTTTTCGTCGTTCACCAAGCCTTGTCTTGAAAAGCTGCAGATTAGTTTTGTTAGCTTACCTTACTTTAAGCAAAAGAAAGCTAAATATTCTCCTTACTTTCTCTAGTTTTTGGTACAAATTAGCTCAGATTTTCTACACTGACTTTCACCATGTTTTATGTTGGGCCACAGTAGCTCCATATCAATGGTGGATCCAATGGGAGCACAAAATTAAACTAGACGAACTCCTAAGCGCTCACCAACTCCTCAACTAATCTGTCTGCGAGCTTTGGCTCGAATTGTCGAATTAATTTGTTGTATTTTATTTAAAAGATCCAAACCCCAGAATGAAAAGGCCAAGCCCACTCGTTGGAGGTGCTTTATTTATTGCCTTTACTTTCTGCAGTTTAATTTCAGCACCATCAAATCCCAGAATGGGTAGGCTGAGCCAAGGCCAAGCCCACCCGTTGGAGGTGCTTTATTTACTGCCTTTATTTTCTGCAGTTTAATTTCTACACCACCAAACCCCAGAATAGGTTGGCCGAGCCACCCTTTGGAGGTGCTTTATTTATTGCATTTACTTTTTGCACCATCAAACCCTAAAATGGGTAGGCCGAGCCAAGGTCGAGCCACCCTTTGGAGGTCCTTTATTTATTGCATTTACTTTCTGCAGTTTAATTTCTGCACTATTAAACCCCAGAATGGGTAGGTCGAGCCAAGGCTGAGCCACATTTTGGAGGTCCCTTATTTATTGCATTTACTTTCTGCAGTTTACTTTCTGCACTATCAAACCCCAAAATGGGAAGGCCAAACCACCCGTTGGAAGTTCTTTATTTATTGCATTTACTTTCTGCAGTTTAATTTCTACACCATTAAACCCCAGAATGGGTAGGTCGAGCCAAGGTCGAGCCACCCTTTGGAGGTCCTTTATTTAAGGGATATGTTCACCACGAGTCCTAAAACTTGTCACCAAAATACAATTGAGTCCTAAAACTTACAAGAAGTGCAATTGAGTCCTAAAACTTATCAAGTTTAGTCAATTGAGTCCTTCCGTTAAGTGCATCAAACATGGCTAACGGAAAAAGCTGACCTGGCATATTTTAATCATTTCTCTCTCCTGAGTGGCAAATTAACTTGCCCAACTTATCCATGTCAGCAAAACTACGTCGTATTGGTTACGTTTCTTTTCCTCCTCCAACCCAAAAACGACATCTTCTTCAACAACATCTCCTTCAATAGGGAACCCTAAAGTTGAATACGATGCCTAAAGCACTTTGACGCCTTGGACGATTGGCATCTCGCAGAAGCATCTCGGTGGTGGATCTAGCGTAGACGACGACGACGGCAACCGTTTCCAATCACATGTCCTCCTCACCTTCTCCATCCATGTGAACCCTAAAGCCCCAAATCAAGTCGACGATGTAGCGTCCCGCAGGAGTCTTGGCGGCGGTTTGTCCGTGTGAACCTTAAAACGTTCCTCCTCCTCGCACAGGTATTGCTTGTTTCCTCCGTCTTCGTATCGCTTTATGTTTGCTTGTGTTTTCGTCGGTAGAAATTTCTCACAATTTCTTGCGTTTCATGTGCGAACCCTATAATTTTGATTATGTATCGCTGATGTTTTCTGGCTATTTGGACATCATGAAGATGGACGAATTAGGAGGCCAATATGGTTTTCGATTGATAGTAGAATAATGGTTTGTGGTTTGTCCTGCTCCCAAACTTGACCACAATGCTTGAAATGCGAACTTTGTGTTTTGTTTTGTTTCCCTTGGCTCTTGAAAGGGATTTAAGTATGTTTTATTTGTTAATAGTACTGGAGCATTTTTTTTTTCAAAATCTGAATATGAAGTGGGGCTCGCTAAACTTAAAAGTGTGAGATTTGCCACACGTTAGACCCTTCGACCCAATTTATCATGTGGGGCTCGCTAAACTTAAAAGTCTGAGACTTCATATACCTGATGCAATTAACCGTGTCTTGTGAATTCACTGTCTTTGATGAATAATTGTTGTTTACTTGTTCTTTGGCTTTTCCCATGTGCCCTGCTTTTTTCTTTTGTTTCTTTTAGTTTGTGTGGCTTGGTGTACTTATTCTTCATTAGTTTTGGCATGCCTGTGCAAATTCATCTTTGTTATGTTTGATCAACATGGTTAGATTTTCCATAATTACTTATTACTCTCATTTTTTCTTACTCCATTTGCCGTTCCCCTTGGCACCTATTGATTTTCTCACAATAAAATACTGAAATTTTAGTGTGGTTTTTTACCCTTTCAAACCTGAGAACTTAAAATTATGCTTTTTTATGCTCCCTTTCCTTTTACGATTGAAATCATTACTATTTTTTTACTTAAAATTTGACTAATGAAAGTGCTATTTGTTTTTGTTCCCTTGTAGGTTGGATGGCCGACAACAACAAAGTTTATGTCACTGTTTTCTTTGGAGGTAAATTTCAAGTTGGACCACCATTGGAATACGTGGGTGGAAGGGTTGATATTATTGAAATAGACTTAAGTGATGGTTCATTGTGTAATATAACTAAAGCTATTGAGGCTTTGACTGGGTGTAAAATAGAGAAACTGTTCTATAGAGTTCTTGGAAGTAGTACTCTTGAAGATGGGGTAACTCTTAGGTATTTATGGGATAACTCTGGCGTGATAGATCTGTTATATCATTATCTACATTCTGAAAATGTGGAACTATATGTTGAGCATGTTGATGATGAAGAGACGACTACTAAGATAGGGGGAGCTGAGATGGAAATTGGAGGTCTGTCTAATGTGAATGTGGAAAGTGTGGATAATGTGGCTAGTAATTTGTTCGAAAATGTGATTGGGAATGTTGATGATGACTGGAATCGGGTTGAGGTTAGTAATACGAATAGGGATGAGGGTGATGATGATTATGCATGTTATTTGGAGGATATGGAACATTCGAGTGACAACGATGATTGTGAACTAGTTGATGCAAGGAGAAATTTAAAGAAATTTTCAGCGAGACATAGGCTGAAAACTGAAACTAACATTGTGGCAGCTAGTACTTCCCAATTAGACATTGACTCTTAATAGAGTTAGCAACTGATTCTCTGACTGTGGATGCTTCTGGGTATGAAACGGAGTACTATAATTCAGATGAAGAAGAAAGTCTACATTCAAATTTCGATGATATGAGTGAAGAGGAGGAAGATGATGTTATTTCAAGGAGGAGGAGTAGGTTTCCATCATATGATCGAAAATGTGGTAATCCAGTATTTGTTGTTGGCATGACATTTGAGGATGCAACTGAATTCAAAGATGCAATTTTGAGGTACTTTGTGGCTGAGCAAAGAGCAATTAAATACACCAAGAATACTTCTAAATTTGTAAGAGCCCGATGTGCCCAGACCAATTGTAAATGGATGATTTATGGTGCTCTTGACAACAACACCGGATCATTCCATTTGAAAAAGTACATGAATGAGCATATATGTAGTATTACTTTTGAGAACAAGAGAGTGTCTAGTTCTTATTTAGCTAAACACTTCATGATTCTCATTTCTGCTATGCCTAAAATCAATGCTCCTCAGTTGAAGAAACTAGTTAGGGAACAGCTTGGGATAAATGTCACTTTGAGTCAATGCAGGAGAACAAAGCTAAAAGTATTCAAAGAACTGGAAGGTAATTATAAGAAGGAGTATGGACAGATGTACGACTACTTGGGGGAGCTCTACACTGCAAGTCGTGCAAGCACATTTAAAATAAAATTTGAAAGGCTACTACCAAATTCCCTACCATTATTTGATAGGGCCTACTTTTGCTTTGATGCTTGTAGGAAAGGATTTTTGGTAGGATGTCGGAAGATCATTGGACTAGATGGATGTTTCTTGAGGGGCTTGATCAAGGGTGAGTTGTTGTGTGCTGTAGGGAGGGATGCCAACAACCAAATGTATCCAGTGGCATGGGCAGTTGTAAGAATTGAGAATAAGGACACATGGACTTGGTTTATCAACTTATTGAAGGAAGACCTTGAAATGGGTGATGGTAATGGTTGGGCTTTATTAAGTGACCAACAAAAGGTATGTCATGGTATTATTACTCATCTTAAATTGTTTTAAGATATTATGTGTGATGATTATCAATATTAATGTTTTGCTTTTTATGTGTGTCTTTTTCAGGGTCTCATCCCTTCAGTAATTGAGCTTTTACCAAATGCAGAACACAGGATGTGTGCAAGGCACATATATTCTAATTGGGGTCAAAAATACAAAGGAAAGCAGTTGATGAGACAATTTTGGAAGTGTGCTAAGAGTACAAACATGGCAGATTTTGAGGTGCATAGAAAGAGGCTGAAGGAAATGTCTCCACAAGGTCATGATGACCTATTCCATACTGAGCCAAAACATTGGTGTAAGGCCTTCTTTGACACCAACATAAAATGCGATGTTATTGATAATAATCTTAGTGAAGCTTTCAATGGTAGATGCGTGGAAGCTAGATGCAAGGCCATCATAAGTATGCTAGAGGATATTAGAATCATGATTATGAATAGAATGCACACTCAAAGGGATGCATGTGCTAGGTGGACAAGAAATTATGGTCCAAGGATTGTGCATAAGCTACATCTGAATACAACTGCTAGTAGGTATTGCCATTTGATATGGAATGGAGATGAAGGATTCGAGATTATGGAAGGTAGAGACAAATATGTTGTTGACTTGAATTTGAAGACTTGTTCTTGTAGAGCTTGGGAAGTTAGTGGAATTCCATGTTGCCATGCCATTTGTGCAATACATTACAAGAAATATGACCCAGGTGACTATCTAGATGAGTGCTTCAACAAGGATAGATACCAAAGTGCTTATCAATTCATGATGCCTACTGTGAGAGGAGAGAAATTCTGGGAGAAAACCAACAAAGAAGCTCCTCAGCCCCCACCAGTTAAAAAGATGCCTGGTAGGCCAAAGAGGAATCGAAGAAGGCAACCAATTGAGCTTGTAAGAGGTAACAGGATGACTAAAGAGGGTAAACGAATGACTTGCTCTACCTGCAATGTCGTTGGACATAACTGTAAGGGATGTCCTCTAAAAAAGGTATTTCTTCAACTAATTAAACATATAGATTCTAAATTTGTTGTCTCGATATGTTGTCAATTAATGCTTGCTATGTGCTTCTCAGGCCAATGCTCAAGCGTATACTCAATCTCAGGCCAGTTCTGTCGGATCAAGGCCCGAAAAAAGACAAGTAAGTTGTTGTACAATTATGTATTGTGAGTTTTAAATATAAAGGTTTCAGCTTAAATGATGATAAGCATGTATTCAGGCTAAAGCTACACAACAACAAGTGCCGCTAAAGGAGGATCCAAAGGTCAAGCCACTACTTCAGCAAGTGCTTCGGCAGAAGCCAGTGCAATTGTACAAGATAATAGTGGGCAGGTCAATGCTTTTGCTCAGTCTAGTGCAGATATAAGGGGATGCAAGGCTAGTGCTAATGTAAGTACATGTAGTGGACAAGCCAATGTTTTTGCTGAAGCGACTTTTGATCAACGACAAGGAATTTTTTCTGCTCAAGCTAGTGCTATATCTCAGGATAGACCTCAAAAAATCCCGGTTAGTAATACCTCAATCCCCATGCATTCATATTTTGACTACATTCTCATGCTCAGTGTTTTCTTTTTTCAGTTTAAAAGACCTGCAATTGAAATGGAAATGATGCAAACACAATCACCTCCAAGGACAATCACCTTCAAACCGAAGAAGAAGAAAATGGTAGGTTATGGTGTTTACACAAATCCTAAGACAAATCTTCAAATCATCAATGTGAGTAGTATTTTCACATTTTATAATAGTAATTGACCACCTTCTTGAGCTAAAAACATGCCCATTCTTATGTAGCCTGGCACAACTGGTGCAAGAGTATTGAAACTACCAGACAAAGGAGTAGTTTCAGGAGTTTCAATGGCAAAGGCACATCCCGAAGCAAGTGAACAACCTCGGTCATTGACAACTTATCCTCCAAAGCATGTTGCTGTGAAGCCAAAAGCACCATCTCAACCCTATGCGAGTTCCCAAGCACCATCACAATCTCAAAAGAGTTCTAAACCCCAGCCATTAAGAATTCCTCGAATGAATGTAGCTGTAAAGCCAAAGCAACTATCACAATCCCAGGCCAGTTATCGACCTCAGTCATCTCATGCTACAATAGCTCCTCGAAAGCCTGCTTCGAAGAATGTCACAGGAGGTACACCGTATGCAAGGACGAACCAGGTGAATCAAGTGAATGCTGAACCGGCTAGACCACCAGAGACCATAGATTTGGATTGATGTATTTGTTGAACATAGTTGTTTTTTTATGTCAGTTGCGATCTGATTTTTTTCATTTTGTACTTTAGGTAGATCTTATTTTGTTAGTTTACAGGAATATTTTGCTGCTGTCCTGGGAACTTTCACTGCTGTTTGCCCTAAAAATAGTGTTGTTTTTGAGTGTTTTTGCTAATTCTTCAGCGCCCATTTTTGCTCTTTGCTCAGGGTTGATATCTATATTTTTCAGTGCAAAATACTCATTGCTTGGGTCTGTTAAAGACGCAATTTAGCTGCTGCGTTTTCACCCCGTCAAATCCTCCAAGGCGTGTGTAAATTTCCTTGTTGATTCGGTTCAAGAAGATTGCTTAGTGTTCAAATTTTTGGTTCAACTTCAAATTAGGTTTTTTTTTAGAGTGAATCACTTGCTGTTTAAGGAGGTTATTCTGCTGTAAATTTGGCTCAAAATGTGCTGTTTTTTGACAAGTTTATAGCTTGCTTTAACTGCAGAATTTTTCAATAAGAGGTAATTTCTTTGTCCCTTGATTGCAGATATGTGAATTCTTGATTGAAGCTTTCATATGCCTATGAATGATCATCAAATTACATGTCTTTTGTGACTAAAATTAAGAATATGAATTTCTTAATAAAAAAAAGGGGAAACAGCAGTGCTCTAGAGCTAACGACGGTGGCCACAAGAAATTTGAACATGCCTGCTTGTATTTTGTGAAATTTGAACATGCCTGCTGCAAAATTTAGCATCCAGCACAGGTTGTTGTAAAGAAAATGAAAAAATCATCGAAACTTCTATTAGTTACGGAATCTAAAAAGTGGTATTCCATTTCTTTGAGTATCAAGTGGCTGTGTATATTATTCAATGGTTATCAATTTTTTCCTATAACAGTCCAAAAAAGCAATTCTGGAGTTGTAGTTATTTGCAATGGTTTAGTGATTGAATAGAAAAAAGAAGAAGCAAAAGCATTCAAATTATATTGAAATAAGTTAGTCTTGACTACAAGTTATACAACTTGACAACATTCACAATAGTACACATTCATTTTAGTTAACTACAACCAATCTTACAGACTTAGAAACGGGATACTATGGAAGACTTAGAAACTTCCCACTAACTTTCACATTACATACGACTAACATAATGATACAACATATGCATAGAAATAATGCCAATAGATATAGCATATTTTGTTGCTTTGCTCGTGCGAGCTCCTCCTTTAAACGTCTATTTTCCGCCCTTTCTGTCTTCATTTCAGCGATCAATGAGCTCACATCAACCTCGTCGCACCTCGATTGGCTTGATTCGCATAGTGCTTGGTTTCTTTCAAGAAGGTCGACTATCATGTCCCTCGCTCCATCCGGTATCTTCGGGTCAAACCACATGAAAAAATTACAGCAACCTGGACCATCAAACTTAGCACATCCATAAAACCTTCTTCCAGCATTTTTCCTTGTTTTTGCAATAAGAATTGGTGATCGAAGACCACAATAGCAGGTTAGTGCTGACTCGACCTCATTAGGAGTTACACCACTTGATTTAGATGTTAGTGTCCTCATTCTTCTTGTCGCCATATTAAGAAAGCATATATGGGCTGTAAACCAACAAAATCTACAATGCAGAAGAATAGAGACAGGTTAGTTCATTGAAATTTTTTTTAAAGCAAAACCTACAAACCATTTACGTTACCATAAAACATCTTTTAAAATTATGCAATAATATCACAATATCGAGACCGTTTCTATCGACTCAAAAATGAACATGAATCAAATGTAGTCAATTAACTACTCTGCCCCTCACTTCACACAAGACCCTCTTCCAGTACTTTTTCCCATACATAATTGAAGTAAGATATCTTACAATGAAGGTGTATTTTGATACATCTTGCACTAACGGGTACTTGCTCTTGAAAAGAGAAATTCTTGACAGCTCTTGCTTTGCAGAAAGATTGATATCCAAACACACGAGAATGGTTCCAACATGTGAAGTCTTTCTAAGTTTAGCGAGCCCCACTTCATATTTAGATTTTGAAAAAAAAAATGCTCCAGTACTATTAACAAATAAAACAGACTCAAATCCCTTTCAAGAGCCAAGGGAAACAAAACAAAACACAAAGTTGGCATTTCAAGCATTGTGGTCAAGTTTGGGAGCAGAACAAACCACAAACGCAGGACAAACCACAAACCATTATACTTATAAAAATCGAAAACCATATTGGCCTCCTAATTCGTCCATCTTCATGATGTCCAAATAGCCAGAAAACATCAGCGATACATAATCAAAATTATAGGTTTCGCACATGAAACGCAAGAAATCGGGAGAAATTTCTACCGACGAAAACACAAGCAAACATAAAGCGATACGAAGACAGAGGAAACAAGCGATACCTGTGCGAGGAGGAGGAATGTTTTAAGGTTCACACCGACAGACCGCCGTCGAGACTCCTGCGGGACGCTACATCGTCGACGTGATTTGGGGCTTTAGGGTTCACATGAATGGAGAAGGCGAGGAGGACATGTGATTGGAAACGGTTGCCGTCGTCGTCTACACTAGATCCACCACCGAGATGCTTCTGCGAGATGCCAATCGTCCAAGGCGTCGAAGTGCTTTAGGCATCGTCTTCAGCTTTAGGGTTCCCTCTTGAAGGAGACGTTGTTGAAGAAGATGTCGTTTTGGGTTAGAGGAGGAAAAGAAACGTAACCAATACGACGTAGTTTTGCTGACGTGGATAAGTTGGGCAAGTTAATTTGCCACGCAGGAGAGAGAAATGATTAAAATATGCCAGGTCAGCTTTTTCCGTTAGCCATGTTTGATGCACTTAACGGAAGGACTCAATTGACCAAACTTGATAAGTTTTAGGACTCAATTGCACTTCTTGTAAGTTTTAGGACTTAATTGCATTTTGGTGACAAGTTTTAGGACTCGTGGTGAACATATCCCAAAAAATTACCAAATCGATAAGACATACTCAGGCATTTGGTCGAATTTTTCATAGTCGAAAATCCTCAATTGATAAGAATTGCGAAGTCTCACATCAACACGTACCTAACAAAAAAGAAAAATTACTTGATATTGAAGCATAGGGCAATTGATGGAAGAGAATGGTGAAATAAATGACAATCTATTTCATGCTTACCATTTAACACAAATAAGAGGAGAGAACACTGAAGATGGAAGAGAGAATCGAGAAACGGAAGGCGGAAAAATTAGCGACCAAAATTAAATTCATCGCTAATTAGCGACGAAAATTAAATTCATCGCTAATTAGCTACGAATTTTGGTATGTTCGTCACAAATTAGCGACGAAAACTTGGTTCGTCGCTGTCACGACCTTGTAAAAATCGGTTTTACGATTTCAGGTTAATAGATTGCTAAATTAATTAATTAGATTAATTAAGTTAGCTCGAACTCTTCCAAGTTCTACCAAATCGTAACTTAAGTTTAATTTCAAAAAAAAAAATCTTGGAGTCGCCACTAATCATTTTTTGGTAGGTTGATTAGAAACCCGAATAAAATAGCGGGAGAACTACTTTATTCTCTACGAACCAAAGATTAGGTGATCGGGGACTTGATTACATTAACTTTTCAATTAATGCCCTTTCGGTACCAATTTCATAAAAAAAATGTTCAATTTGACAATTATGATGGATTCTCCACTAAAGCTCAAGGTAAAATTTTTTTTTTGGATTTTTCTCTTTATGACAAGGGAAAGAAACTAAACTTTATGCAATGCATGTGGTTTACTCTAAATATTTACAAGGTAGTTATAGATACGATTATATACATGATATGAAAATATGCGCTCTTTTATCTTGACATAGCGATTAATAAACGCAAAAAAAAATTTTGGGTTTTTTTTTATTGTGCGATGAATATACCTCAAAATTGGATGTACAATTTATCCAAAGAAGACATGCAACATATTCAACGAGGCATAATCATAATTCGAATAAATCCATTTAGGCAACAAGATTATTGAATATTCTAAATGATTAGGGTCGTTACCTAATTTGGTGGATTTAATTACCGAATTTGAACGTCTTATTACCTTGTGGATCAAGGTTGCAAATAGCGGCACAACGGCGGAGATGGACTTGTGACTTGAATGATGAGGATGGACTCGAAACTTGCGTTGGTCGATGGAAGAATTGGATGGCAACACCGAGTTTCGAACTCTCTTTCAAATAGAACTCTCTCCTCTCTCTTATGTCTTGCAAAATTCTCTTCAAAAATGAATCCCCTTAAATCTTTCCTTCCTCCCCCTTTTATAGTGTGTTCCTCTATCTATTTTTTTTATTTTTTATATATCTCATATTTCATTCTTATTTTTCCACTAACTCTTTTTTTATTTTCCACTCTTGTTTTTCCACTAACCTTTTTTTTATCTTTATTTTCCACTCTTGTTTTTTTTTTCACTAACTTTTTTTATTTTTATTTTCCACTCTTGTTTTTCCACTAACCTTTTTTTTATCTTTATTTTCCACTCTTGTTTTTCCACTAACTCTTTTTTTATTTTTATTTTCCACTCTTGTTTTTTCCACTAACTTTTTTTATTTTTATTTTCCACTCTTGTTTTTCCACTAACCTTTTTTATCTTTATTTTCCACTCTTGTTTTTCCACTAACCTTTTTTATCTTTATTTTCCACTCTTGTTTTTCCACTAACCTTTTTTTATCTTTATTTTCCACTCTTGTTTTTCCACTAACTCTTTTTTATTTTTATCTTATTTACAAAATAATCCTTGAAGTCTTAATATTTGCAATTCAGTCCTTGAAGTCTTAAGTATTTGCAATTCAGTCCTTGAAGTCTTAAGTATTTGCAATTCAATCCTTGAAGAAAAATATTTCTCTAAATCCAAGCCTTCATAAAATTTTCAACGCATTTCCTCTATACTCAGTCCAATTGCCCATCAATTTAAGCTCATATCCTCCGCCACAAACAGAATGAGATGCATGAATAAATATGAAATTTTTTTTTTGAAAAACGATCAAAAAGGTTAGTCAAAAATTTAGGTGTCAACAGCTGCCCCTCTTTGAGTGGAGGCTCGCAGAGGTTTCGCTCAAAGATCAAATTGAACCTAAATTTTGTCAATGCAAATGAAGAATGATGATTTTTTTGTCGGAGTTTTAATCCCATTTTTTTTTATGTAAATGAAATGATGAATGAATTTTTTTGGTGGGGTTTTAATCCCATTTTCTATGCAGATGAAATGATGCATGATATGTAAAATAACAAGTGTCAAGGCTTCTTTGCTCCAAAGAAATGGATTAGAGAAACCTGCACATGGATCGCATATGAAATATCTGTTTCACCAGACTACTCATAATGCTGACGATTCCCTTGATTTCCAAGCTTTCTTGCGGTTGCGAGGATCTCAAGGTACTGGGGCCTGTCTGTTACCTGTAGTTTCCTACAAATGCGAAACAGCGCATGATATGATTTGAAAGGATGTGCTTGAGTTGTGGTTCAAGCTGCACCATTTTGTCTCTTGGGACCACCATAGGCCACGATGAGTCGGTAGAGGTAGGTCAAGATCACAAGAACCTGTCGATTGTGATTTGACAAAGATCAAGAACACGAGAACCTGTCAATCGTGAACTGATAAAAATCTCATGAGAGCGGGTCAATCATGAGCTGGTAGAGATAAGTCAAGATCACAAGAACCTGTCAATCGTGATTTGACAAAGATTAAGAACACGAGAACCTGTCAATCGTGAACTGATAAAAATCTCATGAGAGCGGGTCAATCATGAGCTGGTAGAGATAGGTCAAGATCACAAGAACCTGTCAATTGTGATTTGACAAAGATCAAGAACACGAGAACCTGTCAATCGTGAACTGATAAAAATCTCATGAGAGCGGGTCAATCATGAGTTGGTAGAGATAGGTCAAGATCACAAGAACCTGTCAATTGTGATTTGACCAAGATCAAGAACACGAGAACCTGTCAATCGTGAACTGATGAATATTTCATGAGAGCGAGTCAATCATGAGTTGGTAGAGATAGGTCAAGATCACAAGAACCTGTCAATTGTGATTTGACCAAGATCAAGAACACGAGAACCTGTCAATCATGAGTTGGTAGGGTTTAGAAAACTTACCTGTGTCTTCTGAGTTAATGATCAAGGTATAGATAGGCTGACTGTGTCATGGCTGCTTGTTCACTGAATAACCATATGTGCCGCACTGGATTCGAACACCCTGATAATCGTCAGGATTCATTCTCTTGAAAGGTTCAGGTTGAAGATATACTTACCTGAGGATTTGGAAGAAACGCCTAGTGGTTTCTCGACAACTAGGCTTATTCATTCAATAATTGTTGAATGAATTTCGAGATCTTGGAAGGTAACTCGAACATTGGGAACGTGTTACCTGTCAGGCAGTGTCAGAGGTAACATGTGCAAGCATTTTCATCAATGAGTTCATCGGTTCATGCAAAACTATTCAGCTAAGCTTGCAATGATTTGAAGTAGTCTGTGTAAAACTCATGATGCAATCAATCAAAGTGTGGATCATGCATAACTATTCTGTCAAGTTTGCATTACCAATTCTGTTCAAGGAGGTTATCATAGTATGAACACCTCGAATGTAATCTGAATGGGGGACTTCAGTCCGAAAGGGCTTTCTCTCACTCTCAAGAAAGGCTGTTTATCCTGATTGCAGGATTGAAAAGGAATCACTCAATCTTACCACCATCGCATTCAGTAAGGGTCTAAGTAATCTCGCAATTGGTACGATCAAGCCGATCTGGAGGTCTTGATTAGGACCATAGTGTAGGCTGGGTCAAAGGCTTACCAAAGGGGACTCTTTTGAGCCAAGGCCATTGACAAAAAAGTCTTCATTACCTGCTCCGGGTTTACAAGTCAAGAACCCTACAAAAATGAGAGAGAAATAGTCTTGCTCGTACCTTTTCGAGCGATGCTTAAAATTATTCAACTCTACGTTAACTCAAGCACCTTAATCAGAAAAGGCTTTCACGGGTTGTAACGTAGATTAGAATTGGGGACCAAGGAAGTGAAAAGGCTTATTTTGGCTCAGAAAATATATGAGGTGGGTTTGACGTTGGTAATCATTGCATCTTTATCAGCAGTCTCAGCCCTCTAGAATAGTCCTCAAAGAACATCATTGTTTGTATGAGGATGGTGTAAACTTCTGCTGATACCGTCGTTGCTCCCGAACGGTGTAAACTTCAAATGAGTATACTTTGCAATTTGACTCCTTCGAAAAGTTTTCCTTTTGTAACCAGATCCCATTGGGGATTTACAAAAGGAGATAATATGTTTTAACTGAGTTTACAAAATATACATGTAAAGTTCAACGAATATTGATTTGAATGGGCATTGGCCTTGCTTTTGACTGGCGCTTTGCTTTTTCATGCCCCAGACTGGCTCTTTTCTCTTTTTTTCTTCCTTTTCTTTTTAGAAAAAGGAATTTTCAAAGATTGTGCCGTTATACACATGCACATCAAAAATCATACTTGAAGAGTTGACTTGGGAACTCTATGTAGACCCACTTCTTCTGAGTTCTTCTGCTTTGAGGTGGCACCATCTTCATCTTGGACTGAGCAATGATCATCAACGGGGTTTTAAGAAACGAATATGCAGGCTCAATTGGGCGATGCAAAGGACAAAAGTGTATCAGATAGAGAAATGAATGCTTTTTGTCGTCCTAAGGCACTTGAATTACCGTACGAGGTTGAAAGCAAAGAAACACTCGAAAATTGATGTTAGTCCGAGCAAGAAAACTTCTAATCATTTACCTCCTGCTATTGCTGGAACTAAATCCATTTGCCCCGATACGGGGTGGTTCTTGACAGGGCTTACGAAATGAAACCGTCGCTCAAAGGGGTTGTCAATGATCACCTGTAGTGTTTAGGATAGAGAAATGATCGCCTCCTTCCCTTTGGCTATCGTACCTTTTCGCGAGAAAACCCGTTGCCTTGGGGAATGCGGAACTTATTTAGCACACGACTCACTGTGATTAAAATGTAGGATGTGTGTGGAAATAGCTTGCCTTTCATCATCCTGTCATGTCCCATTCTACACATTCGACGCATCATGTGCAGTTCATACTCCGAGTCAGAATTGGCAAATTAAACATGCAGAAGAGTCAGGCATGAATCATGGCATGTGTAAACATGATGTAGATGCGGCAATTTTTTAGCATCACATGTGTTTACAGAATGAGCAAGTTTATTCTCAACAATGGGAGAATTTGAATTGCCGGTGAACATGTCGACGGATCAAGCAGATTGAGAGTCAACTCCATAAGCTGAGGAGCGGCTTATCTTTTACCTTGCCCCTGCATAATGAAATGCATAGGTGAATGAGTCGAGTGAAGATTTGATGCGTTTGGGCTTGCTCAATGTTGACAACTGTCATGGCCGTCGATCGAATGCTCCTGCAAAACGGAAGCAGAAAGGGTATTCTTGAAATCAGATGAGTTAAAAAGGACATACTCTCCCTTTCAATTCAGGATTTGCCATCACTTTGCCCCATTTTCATTAGAATGGATTTCATCAGATAATCGTAATTTTGCCCCTTTGGGGTTGTCTGCTTCAACATGTTAAATGTTGGAGTAAATATTTCTTGTAAAAAGGAAAAGAAATGTGTTAGCAAGTATTGGAAGGGATAAATTGGAAACGATACTATTTTACCCTTCATCTTGAATGCCTTGCGCGACCCTTTTAACAGCTTCGCTGGGCTGAGTTTTTCTCGGCTTTTGTTGGACACTTCACCATTAGAGCCAAGGTTGTGATAAAGTACTGATTTTAGTATTATTCGTCGAGTATCCCCGTTTTCTTCCGTTTTTGGGCCACTATCATTTCCCATGCCATCAGGCCCACGGGGTCTTAGGCATCCCGAGAGGTTTTCTTCGAGGTGACGTAGTCTTGTAATTTCATGTCACAATGCTTATCAAGGTAGTTTACCATCCATGTTAAAAATGGAATAAATCAATTTAGGACTCGAGACGATTATGGATAAATTGGAACGATACAAAATTACCCATCTTTGGGATTGCTCGGGTCTTTCGTTCGCATTTTCCTCATTCGAAGCCGTCCATCCTGTGGTAATGTCAACGAGTTGATTTGCCCCAAGTTTTATTCAACTTACATTTGGGTATTATTGTGTTCTCGGGACAGTTTAAGAATTCTCTTCGAGCTTGTGATTAATTTTATCTTCAGTTTGGCGCAGCGAAAGGTCTGAGCATTTAATAGTCGAAAGGAAATCACTACTGCGAGACATTTATAAAAACCGAAAATACCCTACACAAGGAAATAAACATATGCATTTATTTAAAATCGGCTCTGCTTCCTTTGTGGGGCTTTCCACGATCAGTCAGCTTCATTGAATCAGGCACGCATTGGACACGTTGAAGGACTCATGACCACTGACTTTGAAGTACAGGCTCCGTATGCACATTACAGCCCCGGTGCTTCATCACCATCGATCAGGTTAATGATGGCGGTGAGTTCCTCGTCGATGTCATCTGCTTGGTGGTAATATATCCCCTCTTTCTCGGGAGGCGTCCATAGTGACCCTATGGGATCAGTCTTCTCGCACATTCCTCCAACAAAACTTGATTCTGCTGTGAACTGATCTAGCTCTCCTCTCAACGGGCATTTTCGATCCTCATTTGTTGCCTTTCGTCGAGGGTGAGGGGGTTATTGCAGTCGGGGCAGGTGGTATTGGACTACATTTAGACTTTCCACGGACTACTGGGCCTCGGCCACCATGACCAGTCCGACCACTCCCCTGTGCATAGTTTAGCCCACGATGCTTAGCTCCGCGAAAACCCAAGCCAGCAGTATGGGATTGCCCATTATCTTTAATCGGGGTGCAGATCCCCTGACCGTGCCTGCCTAATCCAGTAGCAGGCTCAAATCCATTGCTCACCATTGCTTTGGCAATCATGATGGACGTCTTAGATAACTCCGGGACCGGCAAAGGTCTCTCGAGTGAAGCATGAATAATATGCACCAACTCAAAAGAATGGTAAGAGTCGTCTTCGGTATGTTCTGGTTCTACGTAAGGAATGACCGTCTCATTGAAAATATGGAAATCCTCTTCTCCGTGGATGGTAACCAGCTTTTGTTTGACCACGAATTTCATCTTTTGATGAAGATTGGATGGAATAGCCCCGGCATTGTGGATCCACGGGCGGCCTAGTAAAAGATTGAAAGCCAAAGGGATATCCAACACTTGGAACAAAACATCGAACATAGAGGGTCCAATCTGTATTTCCAGATTGATTTGCCCCATAACATTCTTCTTTACTCAATCAAAGGCTCTGACGGAGGTCTTGGCTGCTTGCATCCTGATTGGGTCGATACCCAGGCGATTTAGTGTAGCTAGAGGACATAAATTTAAGGTCGATCCGTTGTCGACAAGCACTCGAGCTACGTGGGTTTGTTTGTGCTTGACCGAAATATGCAGAGCTTTATTATGGCCTCTCCCTTCAATCGGAATTTCATCATCAGAGAACGCGACTTGATCCTTCAGAAGGACTGCTCCGACAAAATTTTCTAGTTTATCTCTATCAATATTCTCCGGGACGTGGATCTCTCCTAACACTCTCATCAGGGAGTTACGATGCTTTTCTGACGACTGAAGAAGTTCCAATAAGGATACCTGTGCTGGCAACTTTCTCAACTGATCAACCACGCTGTACTCACTCGCCTTAATCACTGCTAGGAACTCCTTAGCTTCCTTGTCCATAATCTGCTTGGCCGGTTGATCACTATTATACGTACGTCCCAACCTCATCACTAGGTTCATCTCTAGATCATAAGACCATGGCACCGCTTTGTTGCTTTCATATGCAAAGGGCTGAGGCGGAGTAATCACAAAGTTGTCAGGGATGACAATCCCTAACTCGTTATCATAGGCATCCTCTAAAGGTGGCATATCGGCCAACTCGGGGTCGGTTTTAACCAGGTTAGTCACATCAACTTTCGTCAGGACAATTTTTGATTCTGACTCAACTTGAGGTGTACTCAAGGCTGCAAATTCTTGATCCCAGTCAATGATGATTTGGGACGTAGTGGCTATCATCCCATCCTGACTTCCATACACTATCATTCCATCATTCATCAAACTCAAAACCTTCTTCTTTAGCTGGCCCAACGTAACTGCTTCCCTAATCTGATAATATCCTGCTCGTACTAAAGCATCGAAGATGTTAACAACCCGAACCTTGAAGCCATTGGTCCGCTTAACTTCTGAGTCAAAAACAACATTGACTTTGCCCGAATGATCAGGCAATGAGTTATTCTGAACGTTCAGTTGACTACTATTCTGAAACGAAAATGCTTCAGATTCAAGCAGGTCCTGAATGCGATTCTTAAGCACATAGTAGTCATTTGTGTCATGCCCGAGCTCATCGCGATGATAGTTACACTTCTTCGACGGGTCGTACCTTGCAAAGGATGCATAATTTGGTCGCAATGGCTCGGTTGTCAATAACTCCTTTTTGCGCAAAACGGCCAAGACTTGAGAAAGCGTCCCAGGAAGTGGCGTAAACTGCCATTATTACGTCTGTTTCTCCTCTGGCCTTGTGATCCGAAGCTAGTTGACTGCTGATTAAGGACTTGCCCCTTAGGAGCTTG
This sequence comes from Psidium friedrichsthalianum, assembly GCA_019149425.1. Classification (NCBI taxonomy): domain Eukaryota; kingdom Viridiplantae; phylum Streptophyta; class Magnoliopsida; order Myrtales; family Myrtaceae; genus Psidium; species Psidium friedrichsthalianum. The sequence continues at coordinate 61,512 of JAGVVM010000710.1, read as the reverse complement.
GATCGGAGGCTTCTGGACATAGGTCATGTTGACTTGGGGGGCTGGCTCTTTGTCTTTCTTAGTCACGAACCGTTTAGCACTTGCACTGACGTCTCCATACCATCCTTTCTTCAAACCAATCTTGACCTCTTCTCCCATCGCAATGAGATGACTGAAGGATGTAGCTGCAGTTCCAAGGATGCGCGATCGTATGGCCTAGGGAAAGGTAGAGACGAATAACCTCATAAGTTCACGCTCGGGCGGCACTGGTTTCAACTGAGCTGCGGTGTTTCTCCACCTAGAGGCGTACTGTTTGATCGTTTCACCCTTCTTCATTTCTGACTATTCTAAATCTTCTCTGGAAATGACGACATTCAAGTTAAAACTGAAATGCTTGATGAACATGTTGGCTACCTTCTCCCAATCCTCCATACGATACACCTCGTAATCCGTGTACCACCTCATGGCTGCCTCTTTTAGACTGGCCTGAAAGGTCTAAACCATCAAGGGACCATTAGCCACGTATTTGTTCATCTTGACCTGATACATTTGAACATGTTGAACTGGATTGGATGTGCCGTCATATTTCTCGAAATCGGGCATCTTGAATTTATCAGGTACCTGGACCTTGGAATAAATTGACAAGTCAACGGGAGTGATACTATGTGTACCCTCAAGTTCTCATAACCTCTGCTCCATTTGGGCTATAACCTTCGCGCCTCCCCACTCATTCCTCCGGCCACAGGGTTGGCTTGAGGTATCATGTTTACAAGTGGTGCGCCAGGATTAGTACCTACGAAAATGACATCGTCCAATGGTGGCTCGGGAGCGAGGACATTGTTTGAAATTTTATTAGGATTGTCCGTCGGAAAAGGTAGAGGAGGTGCCGTTGGTTGAGAGACTGAGCTAGATGGCTGTAGCTTAGCTGTAAAATGAGCCACTAGTCTTTCCATGGCTTGAGACATCCCTTCGTTTCACTCGTTTATTCCATTCATCTGCTCCTTGACAGCTTCTTGGACCATCGCGTTGATCTCAGATTTTTCGGCCATCTTCCTCATTTTGAAATGAGTATTATGCGGGTGAGGAATGTCCGTGATGAGTTACTTAAAAAAGATAATAACACTAATTAGTATGATGGATGAAAAAGATGAGTCGGTCCATGGATCTAGACTAACTCACGTGGCCTAATTCGATTCATAATCAAGACTCAAAAAATTCCGGTTTCGTCTGAATTCATAAAAAACCTGTGGAGGAATCAAAATGTCACCAACATTTACAACCATGCAGCCAAAAGAGCAATGAACATAGTTTGATATTTCCTTGAAAAGTGTTCATTCAAAAATGCCTTGACCGATTTTTCATTATGATTTGAAAATGTAACTAGTCCAGATTTTAGTTGTTTGACTCTTTAGGAAAAGTTTGAAGTCGAGCCAAGAAAACAACCAAATTTCCAAACCATTTTGTTATAAAAATCTTTTGCACGTTTTCCATCTTAGGGCAAGAATCTTAGGAGGCATCAGAAGATTCTTTGAAGCATTCATTGAATAAAGCATGGTCAATCAGAAACAAATCCAGAAATAAAAAATAAAATTACAAGTCGAATATGAAATGGCGGAGAGCAGGACCAAACTTGACGACAAATGACTCGACAACAAGCAACTCGACGACAAGCAACTCGACGACAAACAACTCGACGATGGATGACTCAATGACAAGTGACTCGACTTGATCTATGACTTCTGGGAAACAAGCTTATCCTTCAACCGCTTGTTCACGGTGGTCACTCTTGCGATCGTCTCTTGAGCTTGCTCCAACTTTCTCTTGAAGTCTTCTTTTTCGGCCCTCTGGGTGACTGTGATTGGTACCTGGGGAAGCTTCGGTCGCATTGCTTCGGGAATCACATGCTTCTTGATTTATAGGGCCGTAGCGTGATGAGCTTTCTTATTACCTGACAGATCCTTCATCGGTAGCTTAAGTTTGCTTGGCCGGCAAAAATCCCACAATGAGCGGACAGTGATCACGGCTTGCTCATGTTCTGGGATATTCTGAGTAAAGTCCAACTGAAGTCGATTGGCTTCGAGAGGTGGCGGCAAAGTCTGAACCACCCCATATTGACGGGCCACTCGCAAGGGGTAATATTCAGTTGCTCCTGTAAACCCGAGTAATGGAATTGGCTTAGCCCCGCCACTCGCAAGTCGAGCTTTCTCTACTTGGAACCAACTAGCTTGCCAACGGAAACCCTTTGGATTCGGATCCGCTAAAAGTATTAGCCACTCTGAAAAGTGATAATCGGGAATTTCGTCTTGCTTATTCTTGAAAACCACAATAGGATGTGAAAGATTTCTGATTTTTTCAACTGAAACAAGTTTCTTGCAAGACTTGATGTGTGATAAAAACCATATCAGTAAGAGGTCAGCTGAGGATCGCAAATTATTTTCTTTCTCTTGCTTAAATTTAGTGAGGGATATGAAAGTTTCGGCCAAGATGGCATGGACCAAGTTTTTCCCATCACATATTTGCTGGACGACCAAAGCAATATGAGGATTAAGGATATTCTGGAAGTATGGAAAAATGACCATTCCAAAGAAAGCTAATAGGAAAATCTTCCCTTTTTGTAAAAGTGGTGCTTCATTAAAGCATTTTTTTACGAAAGAAAATGGACAATTTCCACGATTAGCCTTTAGAATTTTACGAACTTCTTCCACTTTAATTCTCAAAAATTCGGATAACACAATAGTGGGATCTAGTCCGTTAGGTGGACTAATTAACTCCGTCTCCAAAGGTTTTCCAATAAGCATGCTATATTCCTCCAAAGTAGGGGTGAGCTCATGCTTACCTAGGATGAATGTGGAGGTGTCAGGACTCCAGCAATGAGCCAATGCACGTACGATACCAGAACGAGTCCGAATATCCAAAATAGGCATCAGTCGTCCCACTCTAACATCCACATATCTGCGAGCTGCGATATCCAGTCGAGTCAACCACTCGCTCAAATCTTCCTTTGGCGTCATGATGATCTGGATACTCATGTTTCCCATGGTCATAGACAAAGACTCGACACTCCTAATGCCATGGACCAACCCGAAAATAACGATAAAATAAATAAGTTGCGAGATGAAAATTTAGGGATTTACCATGGACAATGATGACTACAACCACATGCACATGAATGCAGGTCAATTGATTAATAACCTTTTCAAAGTGAAATTCTGAAAGCGGACCGATACCAATGGAACTTGGTCGAGTCTGGCCCCCAGAATTCCGGCTATGGTCGAGATTCTACTCGTGCCATTAGGGTATGGCCAGGGGAGAGATCTCCAACACGAAGGAAAGTTCGGGATCGGGGACGGGGTCGACCGAACCTCGGAGGTAAGGTCGGGTGGATTCCCGCGCGATACCATCCTAATTACTAATGACCTGGGTTTGGTTGTGGTGAAAATGCAATGCAATAAACATGCGAACACATGGCATATTATTCAGATCAGAAATAAAATTAAACTATATTACCTGCAAAACAAAGGTTAATAATAGTTTAAATTTATCCTGCAAAAACATATAACACCTAAGTCATTAATGAAATGAAACCAACCAAGAGAAAAATCATCACAAGAATTTCGGCCTAAGTCCTCTTGGAATACAATGAAATCTCCAAAAATTCATCGGTTAACCCTTAAGCCCAATTTTTTTTGAAAATTTCAAGTATTTTTTAATAGTCCCCAACGGAGTCGCCAAGCTGTCGTGACCTAAAAATCAGTAAAATTTCAGATTAATGGATTACTAGATCAATTAAAGGAATTAACTAACCTAACCGAGTTCTCCCAAACTCTACAATTCGCAACTTAGATTCATGTTCAAATGATTTAAATTTTCGGAGCCGCCACTAATCTTTTTTTTTTTTATAGATAGATTAGATACCTAAATAAAGCATTGGGAGAAAACACTTTATTTTCTGCAAACTAGAGATTTGAATTCGGGAACTTGATTATGTTAATTTTTCAATTAACACCATTTTGGTACCGTTCTTGTGAAGTTTTCTGGATTGGCCTATTTAATGATTATTTGAAGACCAAGATACAATTTTTGTATTTTTCTTGGTTAAATGAATGTGATGCAAAATGTAACTACATGAAACTATATAATATTATGCAATCTAAACTATAGACAAGCATAACGAACATACATAAAAGAAAAAAATCAAGTTTTAATGCACGAAAAATATGGGTTCTAATGATATGCAAAATAACATGAATGAAGATAATAAAGCATGCTAATTTTCGACAACACCAACATGACATGAGTTTTAATGCACATAAAAAATGAGTTAAAAATATCATGACATGCAAATGATGCAAATCTACCTATATGACATGAATAAAAAGGCATGAATGACAGATAATGGCATGGCAAAATGCGCATGACGAAATGACATAAATTATGCATGACCGACCCTATATGAAATGTACATGAATAGCATTTTTTTTTGTATTTTTGGATTAAATAAAGGGGTGAAAATAAAGATGGTCTAAAGGTTGATAACAATTAATAAATTTAGAAATTGATCACTCAAAGTCTAATTTTATATTGAAGGGTATCTTGGCATTCAATTCCTTTTTAGACCATAATTTGATGTTCTTTTTTTTTGTGATTTTTTTTTATAAAGAGTCAAATATAAGCATAATAAACCTTGAGTATTGTACACCTTGTGATCCGAATTTTTCCGATAAATTCGCTTCATACCCAAAGTTTTAGGGTCGAAAGGGAATTTATTCACAACGTACCCGAGGGTGGGGTCGGATGGTGAATTTAAATGAAATTTGTCGGTCGGTCCCAAAGTTATGGTATGGGACAAACAATCATTTTTTGTGCGGATGACGTCGTACTCGAGGGTGAAGTGGATGGCCATCCACAAAGCACGTATCTGAGGGACAAAGGTGCAAAGGAGCATGTACTATACTCAAGGAATATTATAAGAATATTTGAGTTAGACTATAGTGTATATAAAAAATTTCGGCCAGCTAAGGGATCACCGAGTTATGAAGGGTATAAGACCCTATTCAAAAGATATTCACATCTTCTTTTTTAAAAAAAAAATATCTCCTGAGATTTTAAAAAATATGTTCAGATGGTTTCCGAATTAGAAAAGGGTATATCCTACTCAAAAGCGACCTTATCCTCAAAAAGATTGATATCTTTAAAAATTAGAAATTATCTTTTAGATCTTTTGAACTCCTTAAAGATAATTATCAAATTTTTTAAAGATATGCTTTCATTAGACAAAATTCATTTGCAATATCTAATGATATGCAAAATATTCACAATGGTGTGCAATCAACCAAATCAAGTAACAAATTTAAATATTATGAGGATGAAAATTGTTACCTGATTTAGCTAATCGGATTGCCGAATTCAAACCTCGATTGCCTTGTGAATCAAGGTTGCAAATGGAGGCACAAACAACGGGAATGGACTTGTGGCTTGAATGATAGAGATGGAGTTGTAACTTGAGTTGGTCGATGGAAGAATTGGTATGGCAACGCCGAGTTTCGAAACTCTCATCCACCTCTCAAATAAAACTCTCTCCTCTCTCTAATGTCTTGTAAAATTCTCTCCAAAATCAATCTCCCAAATCTTTCCTTCCTCCCCCTTTTATAGTGTGTTCCTCTATCTCTTTTTTTTTTTAATTTTTATATATCTCATATTCCATTCTTATTTTTTCCACTAACTTTTTTATTTTATTTTTTCACTTTTGTTTTTTCCACTAACTCTTTTTTTTATTTTTTATTTGCCACTCTTATTTTCCACTAACTTTTTTTTATTTTTATTTCTCACTCTTGTTTTTCCACTAACTTTTTTTTATTTTTATTTCCCACTCTTGTTTTTCCACTAACTTTTTTTTATTTTTATTTTCCACTTTTGTTTTTCCACTAACTTGTTTTTTATTTTTATTTTCCACTAACTTTTTATTTTTATTTCCCACTCTTGTTTTTTCCACTAATTTTTTTTATTTTTTTATTTCCCACTCTGTTTTTTCACTAACCTTTTTTTATCTTTATTTTCCACTCTTGTTTTTCCACTAACTCTTTTATTTTTATTTCCCACTCTTGTTTTTCCACCAACTTTTTTTTTTGTTTTTATCTTCTCCACTATCTTTTTCTAATTTTTCCACTAACTCACCTTTTTAGTTATTTACAAAATAATCCCTCAAGTTTTAAATATTTGCATTTTAGTCCTTGAAGTCTTAAGTATTTTGCAATTCAGTCCTTGAAGTCTTAAGTATTTGCAATTCAGTCCTTAAAGTTTTAAGTATTTGCAATTCAGTCCTTGAAGTCTTAAGTATTTGCAATTCAGTCCTTGAAGAAAAAATATTTCTTTAAATCCAACCTTCATAAAATTTTCAACGCATTTCCCCTATGCTTAGTCCAATTGCCCATCAATTTAAGCTCCTATCCTCCGCCACAAATAGAATGAGATGCATGAATAAATATGAAAAATGATTTAATTATTTTTGGCAAGAACTAAAATTAGTTCTCTCTTTTTTTTTTATGAAAAATAATCAAAAAAGTTAGTCAAAATTTAGGTGTCGACAAATTCCTAACGAAATATTTAAGTGGATTGAAGTCCTATTTGTCCTTGTTTTTCGTAAATCAGTTCTAAATAATTTAATGTAGTAACGTCTGATGATATGGAAGTTAATTCATAGAATTCATTTCTTCGAGCATCCTTATTTACGTAGATGAAAACTTATGTAATTGACTATAATCTCAATCTCTCTCTCTCTCTCTCTCTGTCTCTCTCTCTCTCTAACATCTAGTAACGTCTTCATCCTTATCCTTGACTTATCATTCCAAGTCTCCGCCTGAGATTGAGGACGAAACAGTCCAAAACTCACTCAACATTATTCAGCTTTCAAGGATCCACGAAAACATTACTAGATTACATACTATGTTCACACGATGATTCCTCCGCCGGACTTCTAGAACGGCGAGAAAAGTATGAATGAATGGACTTGCCCACTGAAGAGGAGATAAGTTGGGGATGAATCTAATTTGCAAGGGGATGCCTTTTAAAGAAATGATACGATTTAGCATCAGAAAACGGCAACATTAAACGTGCCCGATTGAGAACACTATCAATTTTAGATCAGTACACGACGGATAAAAGAGGATAATATCTCGAGCGAATTAAATTATGGCATTACACGGCGGCCTAAGAAAGAAATCAATTGCATTGCCTCTCTCAAATAAATAGGACGTAAACTCGAGCAAAACGGTTTGGAGGGGCTCGATCCTTCCTTACGCCGATCGAAGGTTGCATTGACATTCTCCTTCCAGTCTCCACGTCAGAGCCACAGAAGAGCGCCGCTCACGCAATTGACTTTGGTCAACGACCTCGTACGAGGCACGTCCTGTCGCTTTAACATTGTGGGATGGGACTTTAAGGAAAATCTCACGCTGGTTTGTCTTGACTAGGTCAAAAAATTGCTTTGGAACCTAAGATGTGATATTTTATATGCTTGTTTAGAACATTAAAATATGTCGCCTCGGTGAAAATTCCGAACTTAGTCACGTACGTCCGCAGTACTCGATAAATTCTAATTAAGGAGCATTAAGAAATTTTTTGGATTTGCAAGAATATATCGCCTCTATTCATTTAAGGAAAAAAAAACACGCAAAAGAAAGCTGCTTCTTGTTTCCGATCATTTTAGTATGAGGCTATATCTGAGTTTTTAATCCCATATTTATCAGGTCGCTTGAGTCTTGCCAAAATTATTAATAGTAACACCGTGAAGATTGGAGGATTCTCATATAGCAATAACCACGCGCAAAGAGCAATTTGGGATCGGGGTAGGGGGCTTGAATATAAAAATAACGTAAGATCAAGAATTTGATTAGACAAATCAAAAGTTCCTGGAATTGATTGAAAATAACGATACGAATTTAAGGACCAAAAGTGGACTTTTATTCTATCTTATAATGACTAAAGAGGAGAGGAGAGAGATAGACTACAAGAAAATCTCAAGAACCAATGAAAGCCATATGCAAAAATATCCGTCACAACATGAGCTCTTCCTTCACCATCTCCCTCCCTCTTCTCTTCTCCATCAATTTGTTGATCAGCATCTCTAAAATGGGCGAAGCAGCACCTATTTTAATCGATAACTATTGCCCCGACACCAAACCCTTCCTTCCTAATTCCACCTACCAAAAAACCTCGACCAGCTCCTCTCATCACTTTCTCCGCCGCCGATTCCGCTGGCAACAACATCAGCAGCAGTGGTGGTTCGCCAATGCCACCGCTGGCAATACTCGCCAGACCAGACCATACTAGACCAGACCTACTCAGCCGCGGAGACATAGACGCCGCAACTTGCAGCAACTGCGTGGCCACCGCAGGTGAAGATATTGGCCGGCGATGCCCGGCAAAAGAACCTCCATCATCTGGTATGACATATGCATGTTGAGGTACTCGAATCAGCCCATTTACTCGGTCATGCAACAAGTCCCTCTGACGAGGCAGGTGAACGGCTGGAACGTCACAGACGACCGATCTCGGTTCACTCAACTCCTGGGAGAGACCATGGATGATGTACTGCGGAGAGCCCCAAGCAGCGGATTGGGGAAGAAAGTGGCCGCGGCGGAGGCAGACCTCGTGGGTTCAAAACGGCTTTACACGCTCGCGGAGTGCACGCCCGACTTGACAGCGTCGGACTGCGGGGCATGCCTCCGATCGGCGATCGCGAGTCTCCCTCAGGGGACTCCAGGAGGAAGGGTGTTGACTCCGAGTTGCAACGTGAGGTTTGAGGAGTACCCCTTTTACAAAGCGGCTGCGTCGGTGACTGTGGCGAACGTCGGGCCGCCACCACCGGCGCAGCTTCCGTCTCCTGCTCCGGCGATGGGACCTAAAGGTACCTAATTATATATATATATATATATATATATATATTTCCTTGAATGACTATGAAGATGATGGTCCCCATGCATCTGAGTCCACATAATGTCATCTTTTAAAGTCAAATCATGAGCAAGTGGATGGATGCAGAGATGAATGCATTCCCGGTAAACACGGGCATGAGTGGACCACGAGGGACATCAGCAATTTGCCATTGGAGGATTTCACTCCAAGTCAAAGTAGTAGCCTTGCCACAGCCCTTTTTTCATTTTTTATTTTTTTATATTTAAAATGACAGGGCAAAGCCCAAATGTTACCAAATTCGCCTAGCAAAACTTGATCCAACCTGATTTTTTAATAATAAAGGAATCAAACCTCTCAATAGTCACCCACCCATTGGTGGCCCAGTTGATTTGCGCTCTGGTCCTTTCACGAGAGGTCCTGGGTTGGAACCTCGCTGGGTGCCGGTAATTTAAGCGGAGGGTCGTGGCGGTGGGATGCTGCGCTAGCCCTCCCGGAGGATTAGTCGAGGTGCGCGATCCATACGGACGCTGACCCGGACACCTTCGATATCAAAAAAAAAAAACCTCTCAATAGTCTATTTAAGACTAAGGTGGCTTTTGGACTCACTTTAAATAGAACAATGCACGGGAAATTAAAACTCACTAGATACGGCTCTTGCCGAGGAGCAGTGACCCCGTTGGCCATCATCGATGCCCCATTGGTGATGGAGCGGCAGCTAGGGCCCTCCTGCCTTTTTTTTTTCCCAACTTATAATTTTTTATTGTTTAATTTAATGTAATTAAAAATTAGGTTAGAATTATCTTTGGATGAAAATGTCCTTGATCGGCCAGAATATATAGCGACCGGTGAGATTAAGCCCTTATATGAAATAGGAGATCACTTCAGGCCCTTATTTGAAATAAGATTTACTTTAAGCCTTTATTTGAAAAAAAAAAATTGAAGCCATTTCGAGTCTTTATTTGGAATTTTCGCATATATAAAACTGAAATTGACCAATCAGTCCATCAAAGTACCTTTGATTACCCATCCATTTGATGTATTCATATAGGGCTTAGGAGGACATAAATCAGCGCCCCTCGCCCTTGGAAAATATCTCCTAAACATACTGACAGTATGACCCTCCATATTCAGGAAGAAGCCATAAATCCACAGTGATAATCGCTGCCATTGCTGTTCCTCTTGGCGTACTCACCGTGTTTCTCTCTCTTGCCCGTTGTTTCGTTCGGAGGAAAGCGACCAAAACCCATGAGCTCATCCAAGAAAAAGCCGGTAATTGACTAAGTTTGTGCTGAAATTTTTTTTGTGTCCGTGGCTTGGATAAGTTCTATACCTTCATCGAAATAACCAGTCTCGTGTTGTTTCGTCGTGTAGGCTTGAATGAAAGTACAAATTTGGAATCCTTGCAATACGATTTAGCTATAATACAAGCTGCTACAAACAAGTTCTCTTACCAAAACAAGTTGGGTGAAGGCGGATTCGGTGAAGTTTTCCAGGTATAATTAGTTTGATACATCAAGAATCGCTTATGTTTAGTTGGAAGACCATTGTCAAAAGGAAAGGAAACAGCTGAAAACGAAAGATCTCTTGGTGGAATGTGCAGCAGTGGTCCAGTACCCCACTTGAAGAGCTCCATTATGGAGCTTCCACCAAGCCCACAATTTATCTTATTCAATTCAACTTTGTTCAAAAGCTTTAGTCATTGCGTAACGAGTCATCTAGATATTGACTATTATATACCATACCAATTATCCGACGTGGTGCTTCGTTTCAGGAACATTTTCACAACTGCACCTTAGAATCCGTTATATATTAGGAAGCTTTCGATATGAAGATGATCGAGTGACTAAACTAAAAATGCAATCATTTTAGGGGAGGCTCCCTAATGGGCAAGATATAGCCGTGAAGAGGTTATCTCAGAGCTCAAGACAAGGTGCTGAAGAATTTAAGAATGAAGTTATGTTGGTCGCAAAGCTTCAGCATCGAAACCTCGTGCGACTACTTGGGTATTGTTTGGAGGGAGAAGAAAAGCTACTTGTTTATGAGTTTGTGCCTAACAAAAGTCTAGACTACTTCTTGTATGGTAAGTTTAAGTGGAGATGTGCAACTGTCTTCTCTAAAATATCGTCCTATTGCTCATAATACAACGAATGTGCATTTGAAAATAGGTATCTGATCTTAGCAAGCCAGACCAATTACTAAATTGCAAAACAAATCTCTAATAATGCAGATCCTGAGAAAAGTATGCAATTGGATTGGTCAAAGCGTTATAAGATAGCATGGGGAATAGCTCGAGGAATACTCTATCTACATGAAGATTCCCGACTTCGGATCATTCACCGTGACCTGAAAGCGAGCAATGTCTTGTTAGATAGTGGCATGAACCCGAAGATTTCAGATTTTGGCACGGCTAGAATTTTTGGAGCTGATCAAACTCATGCAAGAACTAATAAAATCGTGGGGACTCTGTAAGTTTTAAGTTCTCATTACATTGGCTGATCACTTGGTCATGTCAAGAGATGTATCCTTGTTAAATTGGACTCTATACATTGCGTCGCTTTGAGCACACTAGATTGAATTGTTGTATCCTCTATTGTAGGCACATGTGAGTTGTAATCGATGTGTTTTTTTCTCATTTGCAGGGGTTACATGCCTCCAGAATATGCAAGAAATGGGAAATTCTCCGTCAAATCCGATGTCTATAGCTTCGGCGTCCTACTTCTAGAGATCATTTCCGGGAAGAAGAATGATTACTTCTGCCGATCAGATGAGGCCGAAGATCTAGCTAGCTATGTAAGTTGCCTGTACAGTTGTCACTAACTAGTTTATGGACGCAAATGTCGCACAGCACTCTCTGGTAATTCGACTGAGTAAGGCTGGAATTCTAGTACAAGAATTACATGAACACTTTGCCACCTCCAAACTTACATGTGATTTCTTTCGAGTGGATCATAAACAGGCATGGAGACACTGGAGAAACGGGACGCCATTGGAAGTTTTGGACCCAGTCGTCCTAGACTTGCATTCAAGAGATGAAGTGCTGAGATGCCTGCACGTTAGCTTACTATGTGTCCAGGAAGATCCGATTGATAGACCCCCCATGGCGACAGTACTTCGCATGCTCAGCAGCAAGCCGGTCACTATGCCACAGCCGCGACGTCCGGCCTTCTTCCCTCGAAGTATAGACCAATCCATCAATAGATCAATTCAGCAATCTGTCAATGGAGTGACAATCACGGAAGCATACCCCCGTTGATACAAGCAATTGTTTTATGCAATAGCTTCGCAGGCCTTAAAATGCTTGGCCTTCCGTGGATACCGTTAGTGAACAATGAGCAACTTCTGTTAATCTAGAGATCCTATGTATGACTTTTTATTTCTCGACTCTGTGCTTTTTATCCTTAAGCCAGTAGTTCCCTTGAGTTGCTCAACTGCCACTTAGCCAGGCACTCACGACGCACTTCAGAGCCTTCACCATGCCGGAGGATAAAGCAGGGCATAGCTAGTGGCATAGGAGCCGACTCGGCATCAAGATTGACAGCCAAGGTGTCAGAACCGAACCAGAAAACTGAACCGAATTGAAACCAAAACCGAACCGAACCGAAATTTCATGTGTTTCCGATTCAGTTCGGTTCGCTTGTTATTTGGATAATGGAAAAAAGAACCAATTTTCCTTTCTATTCGGTTTATTTGGCTTCGATTTGATTCTATTCATAAAATTTCCCCCAAGATTTAATCTTACCATGACCTCCACGTTTTGTTCTCACTCTAACATTTAATCTTCTCTCTCATCTCTCTCTCCTCTCTCTGCTAATCTTTAAAATTTTAGACTTCACTCTTACGCGATTCTTAACTTGCTTCTAGATCCAAACTCTCTGCCGTCGATAGATGGACTGTGATGTCCCTCAGTTTATGTACGTCAACACAAAAGGAATAAAAACAAACAAAATTGGGACTCACCTTCCTCACTCAATCACGGCTGAAGCTTGAAGTCTCCAAGCCCACGTGCCTCTTAAAATCCCACTTGAATTTGCAGCTGAGTTGGAACATCTCCCTTGGATGAATTTACGGCTGTCCTACCCCATTGCCTCGGCTGAGCTGCACTTCTCCATGCAGGTGAGTCAAATTTGATGATTAGTGCGCCACTAATGTTTACTGTTCACGGAGGAACACTAATGCAGTAGATTTCTTTGACTTTTCTTCTTCTGCTCCACTTTTCTTTCGGTTCTTCTCTTGTCCAAGCTAGCTGCTGCATTTTCTTCTCTATTTTCGACCACCAGCTGCTCATCCTTCTTTTGCTCGATGTTGCCCCATCCTTTTTCTCTCGACTGACTTGAGCTACTGCTCTATTCTTCCCCTCCTCTATCCTTGAATCTGCTACTGCAACTATTGTTTTTGTTCCATTTGTAGCTATTGTCTTGGTTAGTTGCTGCTGCAAATTTTCTTCCTTCAGCTGCTGCGATGCTTGGTTTGCTGCTGTTGTTGGACCTTCATCACCTCGGCTGACTTGCTGAACTGCTGTTTCCCTCTTCTTAGCTGAAACCAGTAGCTGCTGGACCCTCACCTCTTGAACTTCTTCTCGGGTTCTCTTGTTCCTGCACGCACGCCCGGAGGAAATCGACTTGTTGGGGATCATCCGATGTCCGAATCGAGCTCTGTTTTCGCCTGTGTACTCGTAAGACCTCAAACTTTGATATTTTGAAAGCAGATCGGCCCAAAACACCCTAGAAAATTCCCAGTTTTGAATCAAAGTTGACCATGTTCTGCTGGTTTTCTTCTTTTGCTCGCTGCAGCTGCATCCACTGCTGCCCCTTGCCTTGACTACTTGGGACGCCACGGCTGGAGTTGCTACTGTATTTTTGCTACTCAGGTTTCGTTCACGCGCTCGGCCAACGCGCGAGCCAAGTCACGTTCATCGTCCGAGCTCGTGGCCATCTTGTTTGGCTCAATCTCATCACTGCTTGGCCCGATCTCATCGTCGTCCGTGGCCCGAGCTCGTACTTGAATTTTAGGTGAGCACATTTCTAAACTTGACTTAGAATATCGGGTATGCTAGGGACTGGTAGGAAAATTTTATGATGAAAAATATTAAATTTCCTGGACGTCAAATGTCGACTATTTATTTCTGACCATAGGGGTCAACTGGTAATTTTTGTGGACTCTAGAAATTGCCCTGTGTGCCAGATTGCTTGCCTTTGAACCTAGATGATTTAAAATGGAAACCGGGTCTTGGAATGCGAGTTTTTGCAATGTGAAATGCCTGGTTATTATATTCGATTTATTTTGAGTTAAATTGTGTGCTCTGGTGAATAATCTGAGGAAATGCATGTGGCAAAGCTGACTTGCATTAGTGTATATGGGGTGGGCTAATTGAGAATTTTGTTATACTCATCATTGATCTGCATATTGGCATGAGACATATGCATTTGGTGAAGTGCGTAGAATCGTGCGGGACGGCCTGGCAGTATCTAGGGAGCCACCGAGAATACGGGGAAATAAGGAGGTGCCGATCGTAGTGCTAATTGAGCCACGGTCGTTGCACTTGCGCCTGAACGTGTTCGGCACGAGATAGTTAGAGAGACAAGGGTGCCAACTTCAGTGTGATTAGACATAGGTTGAGGCACAGGCCTGAGACGTCTATGACGTGGCTGGGACTGGAAGTACTATTGAGCCACCGGTGGGGTTCAGTCCAGAAGTGCTAGTGAGCCACCGGGGACCCCAAGTGAATCATTGAGCATCTACATTTGCATCTGTGTGATCTAAAGTCACAATATGCATGTGATTATTTACGTTTTGGCCTGAGACATATGCTTCATTCTATATTGAGTTTAGGCGTGTGTTCACTGAGTTTCGACTCACATATTTTTTGTTGATCGCCATTTCAGACCCTCGACCATAGACATGATTATTCTCCGTTATCCGAGAAGTCTGATCCGGAGGAGTAGGCCTTGCCAGAGGATGAGTAGTCCCAATAATGCAAAGATGGAGATTAGAGACTTTTTGATTTGGTCTGTTTCTTTTGGCCACGACCGACTTATGTTTCGAGGTTCAGATGATAGATTCCCTCTCAGGTTGTATAGAACCTTACTGTTATATGTTAAGCTTTGTAAATTAATTTTCTCTATCTCTCTATCCCACATGTGTGTTTGTTAGGGATTGTGCGTTTTCGCTTCGTATTTGTTAGCCATTTGGCCGCGATGAGTCCTGGGTCATCGCTAGAGTTGGCCAGGCAATGAGTAAAATGATCAAGTGAAGGGATGTTGTGCGTCCGACAGGATCGGAGCGTGACATGAACCGCTCAAATTTAGACTCAATCGCCATCGTTTCTCAGCGTCACCCGCGTAGATTCCGCCTCTCCGTCGCGTCCTGGGAGCCATGGCCAGGGCTCACGACAATTGGAAGAGGATGGTCAGGGCGTTGAGGAGGGAACAGCTCGGGAGTGGCCGTCTTGGCCATGAGTGCTGGACCACCAGACGTGAACTTAGGGATAAAAACTAGGGACCCTTCGATTCGATTACATGGAAGGTCAATGCAATAAATGAAGAGGCATTAGTTAGATTACTTGGATCATCGAGCTTTCATCCTTTCTCCCTCTACTCTCCGAATCCAATTCTCTATCCCTTGCTCACCTCAAGCCTCCCCTCCTCCTCCTTCGCTGCCTTCGTCCTCGCCGCCGTTGTCGCCTTTCCGACTTTGGCTCCAAAAACCGCAAACTGCTCGAGTTCCAATTTTGGGCTCGAGTACGTCGACAACGATTTTGAAAGACCTTTAGTGGGTTTGGGTGCATTTCTTGATCTCGTCATCGTGTATTATCTGCTATGCCCAGCTACTCTTGCTTATTTCGCCTCTAAGTTTTCGGAGGTTTTCGGGTTGTGTTTGCCTTATCGCTCCGGCAGACTTTTTTGGGCATGTAAATGGTGGTCGCTGTGTTAGCCTGTTAGGAAGGGTTCCATTGGAGAAAATACATTCTGTCCAAATGTCAGTGAAGAACAACTTTTAGTATTGAATTTCATTTTTGGTCCGTAACTCCGATCAACGTTGCGATCTTCGTCGTGGCAACTCGAAAACCCTGTTTCTCATCTTTTACTTCTCTTTCACTACTCGATCGAGACTCTGTTCCTGAAATCTGAGACCTCCCTTTTTGTGAAAATCAATCTTCATTTGCGAAGGTGAAATTTTCCAGATGCAGCTATGGTTTCATATCTTTTGTGATCGACTCTGCAATCTTCTCTTGCTTTGTAGTAAGTTGAAAAGAATTGGCAATTGCAGCTTCCACCTCAACCAGTTGAGAGAATCATCTGATATCTAAATTTGCCAAATCATAAGTGATTCTCCTCTTCTGCAACTATGGATGAGACATTGCAAGCCATGGAGAAACAAGAACATAATTGAAGAGAGATGGAATGAAAGATAGTACTTTTATATCATACACCCCAAGTCACAGCAAATTAACGTCGCTCTTTCTACAAATGATGTAGTTTCCTGCACAATCCGCCGATGGTTCTATATCTCAAAGAGTTTGCCGATGGGGCTCCGGCGGCGGAGTGCTAGAGAGGGCTCAGGACCCAGCAACTGCGTCCGGCGGGGCTCCTGGGAAGGCGGAGACAGTGGTGATGCCACTGGCATATCCAGCTTCCTCTTCCGTTTCAAAATCGTTGGCGATGTACCCGAGCCCGAAATCAGAATCGAGCAGTTGGCAGTTTTGGAGCCGGAGTAGGAAAGGCTACGACGGCAAAGAGGACGAAGGGGAAGAAGAAGGATGAGGGGAGGGCTTGAAGTGAGCGACAATCGGGCCGGGCCGGGCCAGTTCGGTCCGAGCCCACTTATGCTCGGACTCTGCATGACGGGCCTGCCTAAAACTTGAACTGCCTTCTTGCTTCTCTCCTACTCCAAATTCTAGTCGAATCAACGCATAAGAATGATCTGATACAAGCCACGTAGATAAGCAAGGTCAGCTAAGTGCTGATCAGTGTGCTTTTGTCGAAGGGAAATAAAAAGTTTCACCCAAAAAACATGTCGTTAAAAATGAGTTACACTATGGGAAAGATTTGCCCTCTCAAATTGAATGCAACACGACAAATGATTGGAGAAATGCTCCAATACCCCGGTTCCTCCTATTTTCGACAAACTTCATTCTCTTCATGACATTTCTCCCCAGAAGTTATGCATAATCAAAAAACAAAAGAATAGATTTTTGGGGAGGCAAGAGTTGACTGAGTCAAGATAAGAAAAGGAAAAGATAGAGTTTTGAGTGAAAGAAAAAAAAGTTGAACAGAGAGAGATCGAAATACTTATTTGTGTCCTTTATCAAGATATTATTATTATTATTATTATTATTATTATTATTATTATTATTATTGAAGTCATAAAGATAGTTAATTGAACTCTCTAGTTTAAAGTCTTGACTTGTCGACATATATTACATCTCTCTCTCTCTTCTTTTCTTCACCTTATCAGCTACAAGTGAATTCTACAACATAAACACAAACCATAACCTCTGCAATATTCAGCCAGAAAATCTTCTTTTGTCAATATCATTTATCTTTTTTGACCAAAAAATTGCATTTATCTTTTATTTTTCTCCTGTCTAATATTTTATATGCTCAAAAAGGGAATTAAAATCGTGTCAATTAGAAAAGAGCAGGCAAAATCAAGAATCATTAAAATTCGGCGATCACCAAAATTTTCTGCTAAGGAAATTGGTAGGTTCTTCAACCAAAAAATAAATAAATAAAATAAACTTGTTAAGTTCCGGTTCAGTAGGGAGCCGGTGGTTTTAGATTTTTGCTTAATACGACCGGTCCACAAAGTCCACATTCATCATAAAAGTTACCACCCAAGACTTTGTGTGGAAATTGTAGATTGGACAGAAACTTATGGGATGGCAATTCAAACATTATTGTTCCCTTTTAACTCCGTGCCGATCTAAGCTTGGCCAATGCAATCGTGAATCCAACCATGAAGTCTTGCTTCGCTTTCCCCATCTCTCTTTCCTTCCTCCTCAATCTTCTCAGCGTTTATCCTCCAAGTTCTGAATCAGCACCTACATATCTATGGCATTACTGCCCACACACCACCCTCTTCTCTCCCAATTCCACCTACCAATCCAACCTCAACACCCTCCTCTCTTCCCTCTCCTCCGCTGCCGCCGCTACCAACAATACGACGGCTTTGCCAAGGCCACTGCCGGCCAAAACCCTCCCGACGAGGCCTATGGGCTCTTCCTCTGCCGTGGTGACGTCAGCGCCGCCACGTGCAGTGACTGCGTGGCCGCCGGAACGCGGGATATCCTCCGGAGATGCCCAAAGAGCGAGTCTCTACTATCTGGTACGACGAGTGCATGCTGCGGTACTCCAACCGGTCCATCTTCTCGTCATGGAGCAAGAGCTGCTCTCACGTTGTACAACACCGGGAACATCTCTGACCCGGCCAGGTTCGTGCAAGTACTCGGCGACGCCATCAAAGACGTCGCCTGGAGGGCTTCGGTTGGTGAATCCGGGAAGAAAGTCGCGGTCGGAGAGGCCAATTTCAGCTTGCAGACGCTGTACACGCTCGCGCAGTGCACGCCGGACTTGACGGCGTGGGACTGTAACACGTGCCTCAGGTCGGTGATTCCGAGTCTTCCCGAGGGGAAGCCAGGAGGGAGGATATTCACTCCAAGCTGCACCATAAGCATCGAGTTGTACCGCTTTTACAATATCTCCGCCCCGCTGGCCCCGCTTCCTCCTCCGGTTACAACCCCTGACGGTATATCGAACTTTTCTTTTGCCTCTCTTCCACTACTTTTAGGCCACGTTATAGTGGACTTTGGAATTCTCATTCCAAAAGGATGGAAAACATTAAGCATACGATTACATTTAGGGTTAATATCATTGAGAAAACTTCAAAATGTAGCCTATGACGCATTTACCCAAATTATACCCTCACAAAAAAGAATCCAAATTAACACTTATGGCACATTTACCTCCAATTTAATTTTCATCTCATAGAAAATCGCAAACTGGTACTCCTATCCAAAGTTACTCTTAGCTAGAATTTCACACTGTTAGGTTATGCGAAATTTGTTGCAGTCTCCTCTGCACCGCACACTGAAACCCTTTCCCTAAGAGAAATTCTGTTGTACTTTGTCGAAAAAGAGGAAAAGAAAGAACGAAAGACTTCAATTGATCTGTTGAAAAGAGTAAGTGATATGCAAGCGAGAGTATCACTAATAGCTTACCATTTCTTCAAAATGTATCAGACCCATGCAAAAGCGCATGGGCTCTTCGTTGTCTATTTTAAGAGTGCAAAAAGCTTGATGGCAAGAATGAAAGGTGTCTTAATTGTCCATTGCCCATGAGACGCTAATGGCGGATTGGATTGCGAAAGCCCACCAGAGAGGAACTTTACCATTGAATTGGCTCTCTAAACCCCCTACCTTTGTGAGACTTGTTATGACTTAAGTATATATAGTTTTTGATAGATTTACATTTTGATCCATAATTTATTAAAAATGATTAAAATTCACCCTAAGTGTTGAAATGGCATGTCAGGATGCTGAACTCGCATGTCACTGGTATGTCTAAAGTACTGATCACATATTAGTCACTTGTCGAAGAGTGTCGAACGAGTGTCGGTGCCTGACACGACATGAGGGTCCTTGGAGAATGTCGTGCTTCCTATGTAGTACTTGAAAACTAAAAGATGAAACATGTTATATGAGACTAAAATTCACTTGGTAATACAAGGTCAGATTCACTTCCTAGTTTGTACATAAAAATAGGAAAAAAAGGAGGAGGAATGAAAATAAACTCGGGATTCACCACTTTGAATTTCTATTTGAGGATTAAGAGCAATTATGTCTCTTTAGTGGAAATACAATGGATTTAGTCATTCATATAGGTATGGAAATAATGGCACCATTTTATAAATTAGCCTCGAAGCATTTACGATTTTAATTTTTTACAATTTTTTGCCATGAGTCACAGTTTTTATACCGTGGCATTTCTTAAGATGAGAAGCAAACAAACAATTCAAAATTCAGGCTTCAATTCACGTGATGGTACGTGTGCAGGAAAAAGCAACAAATCAGCCGTGATAGCCATTGCCATTATCGCTTCTGTTGGTGGTGTCATGGTACTTCTCCTTCTCACTGGTGGTTTGCTTCGAAGAAAACGAAAGAAGACGTATAAAGTCGTCAATGATAAAATCGGTAAATTGACTATCTTGCCCTTATTTTTCGTAAACTACTTGCCCTTATTTTTCGTAAACTACTTTATTGTCATTCAATTGAGCATATTATGAAACTTCATTATTGTTCATAAGGATCAATTGTAGATGCTACCCTTAAAATTACTATTTAAAGCCAACGTACATTTTATATCATTGACAATTAATTAAAAAATCAATATCAACTTTTGTTAGTAATGGTGGTACGTGAGCTTCCAGTTGGATTGCTAGCATAACATCAGTGGTGGTATGTGAGCCACCAGTTGCCTTTTTTATATTACATCTTGTGGCCTACATGTCACTAAGTAATGGTGACCGTTAGTTAATGATTTTCCTCTACGAGACTAAAATTATAAGCTTCGGGATATGCACGGTTACATATTACTGTTTCCCTATTTGTACCTCAAAAAAAGCTGTGTGTTCGTTGTTATAGAATCCTACCATGTTGCTGTCATGATTTTGCGTTGAATATATTTATGAGAAAAACTTACATACGTTAGTAGAAATGTTTAAGAACTTTGTGGAAATGTCGAATCTAATAGTTCGATTGTGTTACTAATTCATTCCATAAAATAAGAAATTACAAGAATGCTATTTCAATTATATGAATATGAAATGAAATTAATCATATGAAACAATTCTAGACATGTTCCGACAATAATTGATTTAAGAAAAGACATGAAACAAGTTCAAAATTGAAGTACTCCACCCGAGTATAGTATGGCTCTTTTTGTACGTCTATAATTTGGTTTACTAAAAAAATCGATTCTTTTCCTGTAAGTTTTGTAAATATGCGAGAAACGGATGTTATATAAAAAATCATGCAAGTAAATGTATTTTCACTAATGGAGGTATCAACATCAAATATGTAAATTAGGCTTTTCAATTCGAGGTTCTTCATTTTTCAAGATGTGATTTAGAAAACCATGCTAAGAAATCAAAATCCATGAATGTTTTGGGCAATAAAACGATAGAGCTGGGTATACATTCGTTTAAATTTCTTGGCGATTTGAACTCCCATCTCCAATGAAATAGGATTTCTTGAATTCCACTTTGTGATGGTTAGGTTAAGCTTGGTCATCCACCAAGAAGAGTGGAGGTCTAGTGCCACCCTGTATTGACTTTAGTACAAGGTGTGCCACAGCAGGCATATATCTCAGAAACTACTAACAGCTTCTATACAATTAGGGGTGAGTGTCGCGTCCAATCCAACTTAGGAACTAGCTACAACTGGCTTGGTCGGTTCAGTTCCGAGCTGACACCTCATTATATATATAATGCCATCAACAGAAGCAATAGTTTGGGAAGGTAACAGCTCATTTCTGCCCTTCTAGATGAAATAGTTGCAGCAACTCCACAAAAACCAAATCAGCCCCATGCAATTCAATCTTGTGCCTCTATTCCCGACAATTTCCAAGCTGAAGCAGAGGTAAGAATGTCATTTGAAGCAGCATTGCCAGAATGTCGGTCTTCCAAAGAAGACTTGGGAAAAATTACCCCACAAACAGATGCCTGGATTGATACCGAGCCTCAGACCCATTGGGCCATTACCGTTCAGAGCAAAATTGCTGTTTGACGAAGAGCAGAATCGTAAGCTGCTCTCCTTGGGTATGCATCCAATTAGGATGCCATTAGTCATGGTAGAGTGACATTGATTCAGTTTTTACCCATCCCTCCCCTCCCCACCCCACCCACCTAAACAACCCAACCCGACGTGTTACCGTACGTTCGACTCTCAAAAAAAAAAAAAACCTTTGACAATTCACTCCAAGCATAGGTAACATCTGCACCGCAATTAACAGACCTTACACTATCCTCAGCATGGAGAAGAGATCATGAGAGAAGGTCATCTTATAACTTTGTTTCCCATACTATTGATGATTTGGATTCTTTTCCCTTCATGACCAAAAGATTGCACTGGCAAACGTTGCAAATGCCACTAGGAGCCACTGTCGATGTAATTTGATAATCAAATTGAGTTGTTCGGTAATGCAGGTGCAAACGAACTTACCACTGTGGAGTCCTTGCAATTTGACTTGGCTACAATACAAGCTGCGACAAATGATTTCTCTCATGAAAAAAAGTTAGGTGAAGGTGAATTTGGTGAAGTTTTTCAGGTACGTACTACATATGAGCTTGAAATAATCCAGATTATTTTACATATGAATTGAAGTGAGAGCATAATGCTGTCGAAGAAAAAGAGGTATGTAAAGCTTTTTTACGTTAGCTTCTAAGAAGTTGTGATGAGGAATTAAACGAAGATACAAAACCCTTTAGGGTAGACTTCCTAATGGACAACAAATCGCGGTGAAGAGCCTATCTCAAAGCTCAAGACAGGGTGACGAAGAGTTCAAGAACGAAGTTCTATCAGTTGCCAAGCTTCAACATAGAAACCTTGTTCGACTGCTCGGTTTTGCTTGGAGGGAGATGAAAAGCTACTCGCCTACGAGTTTGTGCCCAATAAAAGCCTTGATTACTTCTTATTTGGTACGTTGTTGTTTAACCTTCTTATTAGCAGCATATACAATTTGCTTGAAATCAAATGTTCAGGCTTTCACTAGCTGTGGAAACCTTGATATTTTTGGTTTTGTTCTTGCAACTGTTTATAAGTTTTTCTTGAGCTACCTTCGATGAATGAGTAAATATATTTGGTATCGTGGATGAGCTTCGCCTTAAGTTTGTAAATAGGTGGCCCATCCTAGCACATTAATGAACTTTGGTGCAATGATGCAGATCCCAAAAAAGAGGCCAATTGGGTTGGCCATTACGTTATAAAATAGTAATTGGGATAGCTCGAGGAATGCTCTATCTACATGAAGATTCTCGTCTCCGCATCATCCATCATGATCTAAAATGTAGCAATATCTTGTTAGACAGTGAAATGAACCCGAAGATTTCGGATTTTGGCATGGCAAGGATTTTTGGAGTCGATCAAACTCAAGCTAACACAAATAAAATTGTGGGGCTTTGTAAGTCTTAGTTTTTTTTTTTTTTTAATAGACGACTTTGTGATTGGATGCTGAGCTTGCTCGTTCTATCTATTCAAGGTATGCTCCGAATAATGTTCGATTTTGCAGTGGTTACATGTCTCCAGAATATGCAATGCATGGAGAGTTCTCAGTGAAATCCGATGTTTATAGCTTCGGCATACTACTACTAGAGATCATTTGTGGCAAGAGGAACAACTTCTACCACCAATTGAAGGGGGTGAATATCTTGCTAGTTAGGTGAGTTTCACCATGCTACTGGGACAAATATTTACACCGTGTTTTTTGGTAATCTTCGCCAAGTGAAATTGAAAATGCTGTAAAACTTGGTACTTTAGCCTACAGAAACACCTTCGACTAATTTCCTCTTTTTTGTAAGATTCAGATGTCTTTGGATGATGAGTCGTTGAATTATTCTTGCAGGTGTGGAATCAGTGGAGAGAAGGCACACCCTTGGAAGTGTTGGGCACAGCTATCGTGGATCCATATTCAAGAGATGAAGTGCTTCGATGCTTGCGCATCTGCTCACTATGCATTCAGAAAGATCCGGCTATTAGACCCACCATGGCCACTGTAGTCTCATGCTCAGCAGCAATTCTGTTACCCCGCCATCGCGTCAACATCTGGCCTTCTTTGTCTGAAACAAATCGTGGGGACTTCAATCGGACCAAGCCCCCAGGAGGACAATGCCTTTGTCGACCAATGGGATGTCTGTTATTGTACTGTACCCTCGGTGAATGGCGATTGTGACTGAAATCCTTCTTCATGGATGGTCGTATAGTGAGATTGCTTGGCCTTCCACCGTGATTTTTCATGAACCATAAGCTAAAATCTACATATCTGGAGAAATACGAAATAATCAAATTGAAGTATTACTTAGCTGGCCTAGTACTGTGTAGTGTGTACACTCCGCATTTCTTTACTATTGAAGCTTGTTGGGTTTAGGAGTAGTTCAAAATTTTACCCGTAGGCTATAGGTGCTGATATAGGCTAGTAGTATCATCTATAGGTAGGTGAATAGATGATTTTAAATAAACTTGACAAAGTAACACATAATTAAAAAAATCAAGTTGAATATAGCAGTGATCTCCGCTTCGCACGAGCATAATTCCTGGATCAGCATGACTTTGGGATACGCTAGCATTAATTTGGGTAAATTCCAATGTTGTACAAAATTTAATATCTGTACTGGCAGCCAAACGGCTGGTAAAACATATTTATGTCCTAGAACAATTTCAGCGGAATACCAAATGATTTCTAAGCCTATTCTAACATAGTTTCCGCTTTTGAGAGCGTGGAGCAATTAATATTATCACAATCAATTTATAGCTTATTAATTTAAGTTTTTGAGTGAATATGGATCTAAGTAAATATGTCATTGATGGGCTCCAATTTCACCTCTCTCTCGACAATATCTCCGTACACTGAAGAGCCTAGTTGGAACAAGAGGAAAAAAAAAAAACTATCACTGATTTGTTCTCTCTGATTTTGTTTTTTGGCCAGAAATTTTCCATTGATTCAAACTGATAATTTTCTCAGTAAAAATTCACATAAACCCCTCATTTTGTCAAAATCTCCTCTATCTCATTTATCTTTTGCCTATCTAATATGTTGTAAACTCGAAAAGAAATTAAAACGCGTCAATTAAAAAAGAGCGCGCAAAATGAAGAATCGCCAAAAATTCAGGTATTTACGAAGTTGCTCCCAAAGCAAATTCCCACCTCGATTCCCATGGTTCACTCATCGCCAGAAAGTCTAACTGTAGCTTCCAAAATCGCTCTCAAGCAGTTGGGTTCTATGGGTACCAAGGTGATCTTTTATTCTCATTCAGGAACTAATTAAATTGATCTGAACGGGAACGTCGCAATTGAGTTAACGACGGCTGTCGCAAAAGGGGTTTCTTGCTAGAAAATTGATGAAGTTCCATTCGCAGCGGAGATTTCAGTCAGGAGTGGGTGGAACCAATGTTGCGCACCTCAAATCTTCGAAAAAAATATTGGGTAGGCCGACCAATCCACGTCAGTGAGTGAGACGCAACATATCTCCACTAAGCTCAACATCATTGGCGAAGAAAGTATGCATGGCTATCATCACCTCTTATAATTAGGAAAGTAATGAAAAATGCATGTCGCAACCTTCTCAGAGGCGAACCATCCATGGGAAAGCTAATGATTACTAAGCCCAAAAACTTAGTAAGGACTCTCTCGAGCCCTGTCAATCGCAACTTGGTCGTCAATTTGATATGCAATTTTCTTATCTTTTGGAGCCTCTACTAATCAACTAAAGTTGATTAGAATCTAAGTAATGTTTGGGGGAATGCTTTATTTCTATGAACTAGAGAATCAATGAATTTGGGGACTTGATTACGCTGAATTAATCTAATGCCCTTTCGGTACCTTTTCTCGTTAATTTCAAAATTATAATTGCGAGCATCTTGGTGGATTTTAAGCCTAAACGACGAACATGCAAGAGTGATCTTCCAGGTGTGCAATCGATAATTAACACTCAATAAATCTATAAATAAATAAATTGCGAGCATAGGGCAAGAAACTGAAATACCTCAAGCAAGCAAAGCATAATATTGCCGTGATTAATTTCTGAAATATTTGCAAACTGTTAAATAAAAAATTGCATGCCCTAAACATGATTCCTAATGATAATGCAATTATAACTAATTCTTTTTTTTCCTATTTATGAAATTTAAACTATATGCTATGCTAATCTAAATTTAATATGCATGTTTATTAGACTAATGACATGTAATGTGACCTGATTTCAATGACTGACAATAAATAATGCACTAAACTAACATGGTATGCGATCTACCTTATGTGTCCCCAAACATGCAATGACTAAATGACATGGCAATAACACTAAAATAATGATGATGTGGCCATGACATATCAATAACGATGACGTGCCAACGACTTGGCAATGACATGGCGATATGCAACTAGATATATGCATATAAAGTTTCTGTGATTAAAATTAAGGTAAGAGAATCCCTAAATGTGTAATTACTTAATTCAAACTTTCATTGTGTCCTATTCTAAATTAGATCTTTTCTTGTTAAATACATTTCTCCTAAACATGCAATTCTAACCACGAAACTAAGGGTCCGAATGACAACCATTCTCTTTCCATGCTCTATTTCTAGTCAGAAATAGATTTTTCTATTTTATTTGCTAGACGAGTTTTCGATAAAAAATGCATTTGATAACGAGACAAAATTTTTGTTCTCGAAACAGAAATTTATTCCATAATAGTACAAATGTCTACGGTTGCCAGTCGTTGGGCCTCGGCTGGCGAATGCCTAATTGAAGACCTACTGACGACGGATGGAGATTAGTGAATGGCAATGATGGCTAACTAGCCAGAGACTGGCGTACGGCGGACGAAGACCAGCAGATGGCAACCGACGAACGGTGCCCGCGAAGGGCGATCAACAAGAAGAATGCGAAAGAGAGGGAGACCCCACGCGAGAGAGAATAAGTTATGAGAAAATTCTTATTTCTATTTCTAGTCTAGAAATAGAAAAGTAGAAAATTTTGACTTCTTATTTTATTCCAAACCCATATCTGGGCCAAAATTTTTTCTCAAAAATAAAAAATGAAATTATTTTACCAAACGGATTTTTGTTTTTTTTTCGAAATGGGAAAATTTAACAAGTAAAAGACAAGAAATATAATAAACATATCAACCATATATTCACCATGACACAAAACAAAATAGTCAAAATAATGAAAATCTGATCCGACGTCTCACGGCTCAAATTCTTGACTATCGTGACTCTCAATACGATGACTTTCCTAATCGGGACATGCTTAACAATCTCAAACAAATTAGGTTAAATTCGAAATAATCCAAGTTAGGTGCACATATATTCAAATTAATCACGATTTAGTCATTTGACTTTCACTATCTTTCTCCATTTCGGTGCAGCTCATCTAGAACACCACGTGTGCCTTCTTAAATATTCACTTCCAATTTCAACTGAGTTGGAGCATCCCCTTGGAAGAATTTGTGGTGCCTATCCCCTTGTCTCGGTTGAGCAACACTTCCCCATGCAACTCAGACAACTTCTCATCATTTCAATGCCACCCACTTTTGGACTTACTGTTCACGTAAGACTTTTGCAGCAGCTGGTTTCTTTCTCTCTTTTTCTTTCTTCTTCATTCTTCTTTTGGGATGATCTCTCCGGCTGGTCTTGGCCCCTGCACGTCTGTTGCTGTTTGCTTCAACTTCTGCTCACTCTGCTGTCCCTGTTTGCTGCTACGTTTTTCTTCTACGTCAACTTTCCTGTAGCGGCTGCTCATTCCTTCTTCCACCGCTGCATGTTGCTGCTTTTGCCTCATTCATTGTTAGCCTGACTTGCTGAGTTGTTGTTGTTGAAAATTTCCTGTTCCTGCTGCCGTGTTACTGCTGCTTTCTTCCTGGTTCACTTCCTCGGCTGCTTGTGCGTGTTTGCTGCTGCCCCTTTCCTGCTCTTGCTGCTGTAGTTTCTTCTTCCCTCCCGGCCACCGTGTAGTTGCTGCTCCAGTTTGTTCTCTCTCGGCGGACCTGAGCTACTCCCATCTGCTGTTGATCCTCATTCTCTTAGCTACTATTCGCTTCTCGTGTTTATTTGCTGCTCAAGCTCGACTATCGTGGACCCCTGGTTGCTGCGGTGCAGTTACCCCCCGGTTGGCTCGCTCTCGGCCGTTGTCCACTACCCTAACTCATGCCATCCGTCGTGGCCCGAGCTCATTGTTGCATTGGCCCCAGCTCCATTATACGCTGTTGGCTCTAGATCGTATCGTCGTCCATGGCTCATCGCGATCGTCGCCCGTGGCCCGAGCTCGTCGTCCGTCGTCCGAGCCACCTCGCCACCGTCGCTCGTCCAAGTTCGCCGTTCACAGAGCTACGATCGTTCCACCGTTCCCGAGCTCGAACTCGATTTTTAGGTGAGCACTTTCTAAACTTGACTTTAGAATGTCGAGGTATGCTAGGGACTGTAGAGAAAATTTTATGATGAAAAAATATTTAATTTCTTGGACCTCACATGTCGATTATTAACTGTTGACCTTGGGGGTAAATTGGTCTTTTCGTGGACTCTAGTATTTGCCATATGTCTGGATTATTTACCCTTGAAACCTGATGACTTAGAATGGAAAACGGGTCCTGAAATGCGAGCTTTTGCAACATTGCGATGCTTGGTTTATTATATTCGATGTATTTTGAGGTGAATTATGTGCTCATGTGAGCAATCTTGGGAATTGCATGTAAAAAGATAACTTGCTGAGTATTTAAAAATCGAGTCAATGGGACTTTGTGATGCTCATCAATTGCTCTGCATACTGCATGAGACATGTGCGTTTTGGTAGAGTGCTTAGAACCGTGCGGGACGGCCTGACAGTGTCCTAGGGGGCCATCGAAATGCGGGAAAATAAGGAAGTGTCGTTGCGGTGTTAATTGAGCCACGGTCGTTGCCTTTGCGCCTGAACGTGCTCGCACGGGTTTGCTGGAGAGACAAAGGTGCCAACTTCGATGTGATTAGACATGGATTGAGGGACAGGCTGAGACGTCTATAACGTGGCAGGACCGAAAGTGCTATTGATCCACCATGGGGTTCGGTCCGGAAGAACTATAAGCCATCGGAGACCCAAGAGAATCAATGAGCATCTGCATTTGCATCTGTTTAATCTGAAGTCGTAACATGCACGTGATGATTTAATTTCTAGCTTAAGGTATATGCTTCATTCTAAATTGAGTTTAGGCATGTGCTTGCCGTTTTCAACTCACATAGTTGTTAGGCTGTCGCCATTTCAGACCCTCGACCATAGATATGAACATTCATATTCCCCAATTCCGAGGAGTTTGATTCGGAGGAGTGGCCCTTGCCAGAGGATGAGTAGTCCCCAGGTGCCTAGATGGAGATTGGTGACTTTTGGGTTTGGCTTGTATTCTTTTGATCTTGGCCAACTTAGGTTTTTTAGGTTAGACGATAGTCTTTCCCACCCAGGATGTATCGAACCTCTACTGTTTTATGCTATGGTAGTATTCGATTTTCTCTATCTCTCTACTCTACATATGTGTCTGTCAGGGGATTGTGTGTTTTCGTGTCGCTTTTGTCAGTCGTCGTTTGGCCCACAACGAGTCCTAGGCCATCGCTAGTGTTGGCCAAGCGATGAGTGAATGGCAAGTGAAAGAATATTGCGCGTCCGCCGAGTCCAGGGCGTGAGCACAAAATCTCTCTCTCCTCTCTCTCTCTCCATTGATGTTCCTTGCCACTATCGGCAATCGCTTCCCCCAATGCATCAGCCCTTCTTTGCATGAGCTTGACTCTCCACCAGGCAAGGACGAGGGCGGTCACGTTATCGGTGGAATCAAGGAAGAAGCGAAGAGCGAGACAAGGAAAAGAAATATATGTACTGCGGTACAGGCTAACCCAAGTCTTTAGCAGGATATTTACGCTTGCTGGTGGTGTAGTGAGTTGGAAGGAATCCTTACAAGACCACGGTATCTTATCTTCGACTAAAGAAGAATACATTGCACTTACCTTTACGGCGAAGGAGGTGATATGGCTATAGGGATTGAACAGAGACTTTGGGTTAGAACTAGAAAAGTGTTAGTATACACTATGATAACCAAGATGGATATACATATGGCATTTATATATGGCATTTATTCGGTTTATTACAAGTGAACAAATCATAACGATATTGGGTACCATTTTCATCTAAGATGTCTTAGCGAAGGATAATGCTATTTTAAAGAAGATAGTGATAGCAGAGAGCTGTGCAGACACGATCGCTAAGCATGTTCCCTTGGCGAAGTTCAAGATTTGCTTGAACTCAATTAACAAATGCAGAGAGTGATTGTCCGTCAGGGCATTTGGAAGAGCAATATGGATTATGAGCACTACAACTTGGCTACAAATGTCAAGCTAAGGTGAAGAATTATTAGGTTAAGTCTCGAGTTGGGGCCTTGTAGAACCTGACCCATTGGAAGACTTTTTTATCTGTTCAGAATCTAGTGTGGATCTTTTAATCCTGCACAAATTTGGATTCTTTGGGTGAAGGATATTGATTTTCTTTTCTATTGGAGAAGGTCAACTTTGATCAGTTTGACTTCTTTTGGACATATTCACGTTAACAAGTGTTGAGTAATTTTGGGGCTCTCCCGTTCTAAAATCTAGTTTAAAGGACGAGGCTTTTTCTCACATTTGTAAACTGATCAATAGCTATTTCCACAATCGATGTGGATAACTCCATACACAAATAAGGTGTAGCCTCGGTGAATCGTGACGTGAGAGAAAGCCTTTCTTCAGGATAGTCTCACAGAGACCTTGAGATCGTTGGCCTTCCACTGGCACTGGGACCATTAATGAACAATCAACAAGCACTTAAGTTTTTCAAGAATAGGCTGCAAGTTTCCATGGGATTATGCGCACGGAATACATAGAGGCTTCTCCTATTAAGGTGCTGCTATATTGCCATAGCAAGGTCAAGTAAAATCGTTATTTTCGTTTAGCCATAACAAGAAAATAAAAGCAGAATTTCAATCAGGTGCGGGCTCCCGTACCACAAGCAGTCTTAGATTTTTGCTTTCTATTTATCTAATTAATTAATGGATAAAAGCACTCAAGGTAATGAAACAAATAGTCCATGAATTTTGACTTAATGTGCAATATTATACCTGAACTTTCAATTTATTCAGTGGGATCCCTGAGCTTTATTAATATGCAATTTCGTCCATAAACTTTTAATTTGTTCAATATATTGCCTAAAATTGTAGTTCATGTTCAATTTAGTTCTTAAACTATATGAAAATGTTCAATGCTGTCATATCCTTCCATTAATTTAAGTGCAATGATAACATCGAATATTTTCATACAGTTTAGGAACTGAACAGAACATGTACCAAAATTTAGAGGCTCTATTGAACAAATTTAAGTTCAGGAAGGACATTGCACATTGGGCTAAAAGTCCAAGATCAAATTGAATAAATAAAAAGTTTAAGGATCACATTACACATTGAACCATAGTTCAATGAACATTGTATCATTTTTTCCTTTGAAAAACATTCAATAGGTTTAATTAAGTCCTCAGTACAATCAAGTTTTCTGTTAACTCTATTCAACTTAGACAACGGAAAAGGCTAATGTTGACAATTTTTTTTATAATTTTTTTTTCCTCCGTGGCTAAAACATGAATGAAAAGGATTAAATGTTATCGTTTTGGTCCAAATTAGATTTGTCAATCAAAATGTTAGATACCATTTAAATTAGATTAAAAAAGAAAGAGGTGAGACCAAAAAATAATAATAACAACGAGCGCAAACCTGAGGAGGGCCTGCCGCTGCCGCCCAACCATAAAGTTAGACAAGACTTTTGAATGGGGGTCATGGCTGTAAGGGGCGGCAATTAAAACATCATTGTTCCTTCAATTTCTGATCTAGCTTAAGCAAATGCAATGCAATCAAATCATGAATGCAACCATGAAGCCTTGCTTCGCCGTCTCCGTCTCTCTTTTCTCCTTCCTTAATCTTCTCTGTGTATATCCTCAGCGTTCTGAATCAGCACCTGCATATGTATGGCATTACTGCCCAAACGACACCCTCTTCACTCCCAACATCCACCTTCCAATCCACGGGCTTTTACGAAAAGGGTTAAAAAATTTAAGTTTTACCCAATTTGAGTTTTGTTAGGTAAAATTTACGAAACCGGTGCTCGTTTTCAGATCAGAGCCGAACACCTTGTTCGGCTCCACAAGAGCCCGAACTCAGGGGGGGGTCTCCAACTAATAGTGGGGAGGCTTCCCCCCTTCCAATGAAATTTTAAAAAAAAATTTAAAAATAAATCGGATAATTAGGAAAAAAAAAACCAAAATCACAAAAATTTTCTAAAAAAATTTGAAGAAAATTCATGACTTTTCGTAAAAAAAAAATTCAGAAGAATGTAAAAAAATTAGGATTTATGTTATTATTTTTTGTTCACTTTCCGATTTATAAATGACGATTGTATCCCTGATAAGTAAAGCATCTAAGAAACTATTATGCGATATTTATGAAATTTATCAGTTTCATTTGTGACATGGCACAAAGAAAATATATTCGACAGGGACCTGAGATATTTTTGAACGAAACTTTCATAATAGAGTTTTGTGGCATTTTTTTAGGATGATTTTTATTTTCATTTTTTCCTAATTTTTCTATTATCTAAAAACTTCTTATTATTACAAACAGATCATATTTATACAATGTTTTTGATAATCACATTTAATTAACCCTATAAAATTTCAAATATATGATGTGAAAATACGATTTAATACACATAAAATTTTTTCTCAGACATGTCTCGACAAGCAAAATTACCAAATATTTGTAGCGCTAAAAGAATATATTTTACCAATAAAACCGACAGAATTTTTTAGAAATTTTGTTTATTTTTTAATTTTTTTTCTAATTTTTTTTTTAATTTTTCTATTCTTTGATTATTATTAGTTTAAATATAAAAGCCTTGTTCGGGCACTTTTGAGTGCCGAACAAGCTTGTTTATCATTATTCTAAAACATAAAAGCCTTGTTCGGGCCCTTTTGAGTGCCGAACAAAGCTTGTTTATCATTATTCTAAACATAAAAGCCTTGTTCGGCTCCTTAAGTGTCGAACAAGCCCCTCTGTTCGGGCAATTTTGGTGCCGAACAAGCCCCCTTTTCATAATTTCTCCGCATGCAGACCCAAATCGGTAAACGTAAATTTTTTTAAACCTATTTTCGTAAAAAGCCCCCAATCCAACCTCAACGCCCTCCTTTCTTTCCTCTCCTCCACCGCCAACAAGGCCGACGGCTTCACCAACGCCACTGCTGGCGAAAACACTCCCGACGAGGCCCACAGGCTCTTTCTCTGCGCGCGCGACGTCAGCGCCGCCACGTGCAGCGACTGCGTCGCCAGCGGCAAACAGGATATCCACCGGAGATGCCCCAACCAGCGAGTCTCTGCGATCTGGTACGAAGAGTGCATGTTGAGGTACTCAAACCAGTTCATCTACTCAGTCATGAAACAAGTGCTTGGTTATGAGATTTTCGACACCAAAAACATGACTGACCCAGCTACGTTGGTGCAAGTTCTTGAAAGAGCATCAGCAACGTTGCCGACAGGGCTTTCGGGCAGCACTTCAGGGAAGAATTTGCGGATGCATTGACGAACTTCACGAGCTTGTATAAGCTATACACGATGGCACAGCGCACTCCGGACTTGACGAAGATGGACTGTAACAGCTGCCTCATGTCGACTATTTCTTATATTACCGAGGGAATGCAAGGAGGGAGGATAGTGACTCCGAGCTGCAACCTGAGGTTCGAGTTGTACGCTTCTTACACGTTGGCCCTGCCTCCGCCTCTGGGTTACGACATCTGAAGGCCACTCCACCTCCCGTTACAACACCTGAAGGTATATGGAACTTTCTTTTGCCTTTCTTAGACTACTTCCAAACCACTGGTGTAAAATTTCGTTCGGAAGAGAAAAGGCTTCTATTCACCAAATTGCCCTTGTCCTAGTTCCAGGAAAAGCACACCTTCTCCTTATAATGTCGAGGAGGAAGGTCCCTTCACTCTTTCCTGCTTCAAACTATATGGTCTGTTGTTGTTTGTCCAAGGTTCTCGTCATTCGGATGGGAAACTGAAGGGACGAGTCTTTAACTATGAAACGTGAAATCCAGAATATAATCAATTCTAAGGTCCGAGTCTTGTTGGATATTCATCCTGCCTGGCTGTTTCTTGGAAATTAATCCCGTTTGGCTGAACTGTTTTCTTGGGAAATTATGATTTTTCATTTTTTTGGGAAACTGAATCGTTTCTTCTTAGGTTTTTTTTTTTTAAGTCTATTTATACTTGCATTGGATGTTTTTTTTAAGAGAGATAATACAGAGAAAATTACCACACAAAGGATTCTCTCCGGCTTCTCCTCTGTTTGCTCTTGTTCTTCTTTCTTTCACTTTGCTCTATGTGTGCGAGCCGATTCTATTGAATTCTTTCATTTGGTATCAGAGCATAGGTGATTCGGCTTGAATCAATAGCATTGGTTCCACAAGCTGCGGCGGTGAGAGATGGTAGCGGCGTATCATTCCAATACCCCGCAGTTGACGGCACCAACTACACCACCTGGCCATCAAGTGTGGAGGCTCTCTTGGATGCCCAGGGTCTTTGGTAAGCCGTGGCTCCGGCAGAGGGCGCCGTTGTGGAAACCGAGAAAGGGTAAGGCGGCAAGGGCACATCTTCTCACCGAGCGCTTCCCGAGGACAGTCCCTGTTGCAGGTGGCACAACAAAGAGGATATCAAAGGAGCTTTGGGACAGCCTCGTGAGACAGGTTTTGTCGGAGCTCGATCGCGTCAGAGGTCGGCCACGGTTGGCGACCTTGAGAGGGGAGTTCGATGTGCTCGATTGAAGGACGGTGACTCGACGTTGGATGAGTATGCAGGAAAACTCAGCAGTATGTTAGTGCGATTATGCCAACCTAGGGGCGACACTCGAAGATTCAGCACTGGTGAAAGAAGCTGCTGAATACGGTGCCGAATCGGTCTCCCCGCGTCGCCGGCATCGAGCAGTGTCTGTCGACATCGACTCCATGGCATTTGAAGAGGCTGTGGGTCATTTGAAAGCCTTCGAGGGCGGGGGTTTGCGTCTGCACACGTCCCGGTGGTAACGGTGACCGGTACCAGCTCCTGCTCACGTCAGGCCAGTGGCAGGCGCGAACATCAAACAGCCTCGCGGCGGGGACTCGTCGTTAACAACAAATGGTAAGAAAAGTGCACAAGGTATTAGTGGTAACCGCGGCCGGGATGGGCGCAGTCGAGGCAGAAGGCCGTGGCAGGGGTGGCCGTGGCGATGTTACCGCGCAAAGATGGGGGCAGGTGGCTCCGGGGGTGCGGTCGCGACAAGAGTCATATAAAATGCTTCAATTGCGAGAAGATGGGGCATTATGCGTCTGAGTGCAGAGCCAAGAAGGAGGAGGAGCCACATCTCACGCGCGTCGACGCCACCGAACCTGCTTTGATGCTTGCGGTGTCACACAAACCTGAGCGACGCAGCATGAACAACATGTTGGCTGTGATGCTAAATGAGGAGAAGTGATGCCAGAATTACATAGCACTATGGGGAAGATCAACAGCACAAGTAAGTGGTATCTAGACAATGGGGCTAGTAATCACATGACCGGGGACAAGGTGAGTTTCCGTGAGCTGGACGAAGGCATCACCCGGCAGGGTGAGATTCGCGATGGATCATCAGTGCAGATCATGGGAAAGGCTCCGTTCTATTTGCCTGTAAGAACGGCGACCAGTGTTACTCCAGGAGACATACTACATTCCCAGACTCTGCAGCAACATAATCAGCCTCGGCCAATTGACAGAGTGCGGGCACAAAGTGATCATGGACGGAGGGTACTTGCAGGTATACGATAAGGACCCGGTGCAACTGCTCATGTCAGTAAAGCGATCCCCAAATCGTTTGTACAAGATTGACTTGCAAATATCCAGACCGGTGTGTCTTTTGACAGCCCTAAAGGACCCGGCTTGGTTGTGGCATGCGCGACTCGGGCATGTCAATTTTCATGCGATAAAAATGTTAGTTGAGAAGGAAATGGCGGCGGGAGTGCCGTTGATCACACACCCCAACAAGCTATGCCAAGGATGTTTGATCGCGAAGCAGGTGAGGCTGCCATTTTCCGACGGCCACATGCTACCGATCAGAGGAACCGTTAGAGCTACTACATGTCGACCTTTGCGGGCCAATTACTCCACCGACACTTTCTGGTAATAGCTATTTCATGCTTATTGTTGATGATCATACTCGATGGATGTGGGTGTACATGATCAAAACAAAGGACCAAGCATGTGTGACATTCAAGATTTTCAAGCAATTGATAGAGAACACTAGTGGACGGCGAGTGAAGACACTCAGAACTGACCGGGGAGGGGAGTTCCTTTCTGCAGAGTTCGCATTGTTATGTAAGGAGAGTGGTATTCAGAGGCATTTGACCGCGCCATACTCTCCCCAGCAAAACGGCGTGGTTGAACGCAGGAACCGTTCGGTAATGGCGATGGCAAGGTCTCTTCTCAAAGGTATGAGTGTCCCTAACAGATTTTGGGGGAAGCCGTGCGGCACGCTGTGTACTTGTTAAATCGATTGCCAACGAAGGCGTTAGTAGCGTCCACTCCATTTGAGGCATGGAACGGCAGGAAACCGCACCTAGCACACCTAAGGGTGTTTGGGTGTACAGCGCATGTGAAGGTGACGACGCCACATATGAAGAAACTCGATGATAGGAGTCAAGCAATGGTTTATCTCGGTGTTGAAGAAGGTTGTAAGGCACACCGTCTCTTTACCCCAAGGCCATGGGAAGCTCCATAGAGATGTGAAATTCGAAGAGGATGTAGAATAGAATTGGAATGCAGTTGCGAATGAAAATTCAGAGTTTGTTGTGGAGGGGTTTCTTCTTCCCAAGACGGGATCTCTTTCCTTCCTGAATCAGAGGCATCTTTTTGGAGGTTGAAGCACCTATTTACTGGTCCCCTCAGGACCAGTGACAAGGGCGCGTGCGCGTGCAGCGGTCAAGAGGCAGCAACTATAGTGGGACGTTTGGAATCCAACCCACTCACAGATTCCACACAAATGCAAGGTTCGTTGGCAGGCGACCCCCTTACGCCAGTCACGGCCACACCGGCTCAAAATTTTAGCAGCATTAGTAGCAGTGATGAAGGGCCTCATAGGTACAGAGATATCAATGAACTAATGGAAGAAACAAGGAAAATGGAGTTTTTTGATGCAGATTCGGATGGTGAGTTGCTACTGTTGGAGATGGAGGAGCCATCTCACTACCGAGAGGCTGCCGGACAAATTGTTTGGGTGGAAGCAATGCAGAAGGAATTGGAGTCCATTGAAAAAAACAAGACATGGACTCTCACTGAGTTGCCAGTTGGACAGAGAGCCATTGGTTTGAAGTGGGTATACAAGTTGAAGAGGAACTCACAAGGTAAAGTGCTTAAGCACAAGGCGAGGTTGGTTGCCAAAGGGTATGTTCAACGGCCAGGTATAGATTTTAAGGAAGTGTTGCTCCGGTCGCTAGGCAAGACACGGTACGTGTCATTTTTGCTATTGCTGGCAACAGAGGATGGGAAGTTCACCATTTGGATGTCAAATCCGCATTTCTGAATGGCGAGCTCGAAGAAGAAGTGTATGTCCAGCAACCGGATGGTTTCATTGTGAAAGGGAAGGAACATTGTGTTTACAAACTAAGAAGGCCCTGTATGGGTTACGACAAGCATCGAGAGCATGGAATCAACGGCTAGACAAGAGCTTGAAACAACTCGGTTTCACAAAGTGTGTGCAAGAGCAGGCGGTGTACACAAAAGGAGAAGGGAAAGCAGGTATAATTGTTGGAGTATATGTTGATGATCTTATTGTGACAGGAGCTAGTGTCGAGGAGATCATGCTATTCAAGAAGCAAATGATGACTGAATTCGATATGAGTGACCTTGGTTTACTGGCATATTACCTCGGAATTGAGGTCTCACAAGAAGGAACTCAACTCACCCTCAAGCAAGCTGCATACGCCAAGAAGGTTCTGAACAATTTCGGTATGGGAAATTGCAAACCAACAAAATATCCTATGGAACCTAAGACTCAACTGCACAAGGATCCAGAAGGAGAGCTCGTGGATGCAACTGAGTATAGGCGTGTGATCGGTTGTTTGAGGTACCTACTTCACACTAGACCCGATCTTTCTTTTTCCGTTGGTGTAGCCAGCATATTTATGGAGAGGCCTACTATCATGCATCATAAGGCGGTAAAGCAGATACTCAGATACTTGAAGGGTACAATTCATTATGGTTTAGTCTATGTGAAGACGGAAGAAGATGAGGTAGTGACTGGTTATACTGATAGTGATTGGCCGGTGATTTGGATGATAGAAAAAGTACTGGGGGAATGGCTTTCTACATCAACAATAGTCTTGTGTCTTGGAGCTCACAGAAGCAAAGAATTGTAGCTTTATCTTCATGTGAAGCGGAATTCATGGCGGCTACGACAGCAGCGTGCCAGGCGTTGTGGCTTGGAAGTATGTTGAAAGAGCTGACGGGACAAAGAGCTTTAAACCCGTGAAGTTGTTTGTTGATAACAAATCAGCCATAGCTTTGATGAAAAAATCCTGTTTTCCATGGTCGTAGTAAGCACATCGACACTAGGTTTCATTTACTAGAGAATGCGTGGAACAAGGACAGATTGTGTGGAGTATGTTAGCTCAGAGGAGCAAAGGCTGATGCTTTGACAAAGGCTCTGTCAGGTGTTAAACTGGGAATGATGTGTTATCAGATGGGAGTTCGTAATCTTCAGCCAGACCAGGATTAAGGGGAGTTTGTTGGATATTAATCCCGCCTGGCTGTTTCTTGGAAATTAATCCCATTTGGCTTAACTGTTTTTCTTGGGAATTATGATTTTTCATTTTTTGGGAAACTGAATCGTTTCTTCTTAGTTTGTTTTTTTTTTGGAAGTCTATTTATACTTGTATTGGATGTTTTTTTTTAAGAGAGATAATATAGAGAAAATTACCACACAAAGGATTCTCTTCCGCTCTCCTCTGTTTTGCTCTGTTCTTCTTTCTTTCCACTTTTGCTCTAGGTGCGAGCGATTCTATTGAATTCTTTCAAGTCATGTCCTCCGTAACTTTGCTAAAATATTTGAGATGGACTCGAAAAATGCGGAAGCCTTCTCCAACGAGAAACAAGGCATGATGATATTAGCATCACTGCGAGATTCTTTCGATAAGTTCGCTAATACACTTCTAATTCAGCGGACTACAATTCCCTGGAAGAGACGAAGTCTGTCTTGTTTTCTAAGGAATGGCCAAAGAAGAGGCGAAAATATAGCTCGGCATATGACATGACGCAAGGTTTGGCTATCCGAGAAGTAGAAAAATGACGAGAGTCCACTAGTAGCGGATGGTAGGGGCCATTCTAAATAGAGCTCCAATGTCCAGAATCATCGATGTTATGTTGCAATGAGGTGAGGAACTACA
Organism: Psidium friedrichsthalianum; assembly: GCA_019149425.1. Lineage (NCBI taxonomy): Eukaryota > Viridiplantae > Streptophyta > Magnoliopsida > Myrtales > Myrtaceae > Psidium > Psidium friedrichsthalianum. The sequence continues at coordinate 22,380 of JAGVVM010000710.1, read as the reverse complement.
GGAACCACAGCCCAAAGTACAAGGGTAAAGGAGCCAAGGTGAAGCATACTGGTGACGGTAATCTAGTTCAGTATGCTCTTCCCTCAGATTTCACTTCCCTATCGATAGACGATCAAAGGGGGTTCGTTCATACTCGAATTTGGTTTTCCCTTCAGCCCCGTCATTTACCATAACCAAATACTCACCAATCCGAGAAGTGCAATTGAAGTTTAGACTTCCTCAATAAGCCTCTCCATTCAGCTTCTTGTGTGTCAAAATACCAAATATTCATGCTTTCATCTAAAAAAGCTCTTAGATTAGTTTGGCAGTTGTCTCATGTATGTAACGGTACGTGTGCAGGAAAAAGCGAACAATTCACCGTGATAACCATCGCCATTGCAGTTCCTGTTGGAGGTCATGTGGTTCTTCTCTTCCTCACTTGTTGTTGGCTTCGAAGAAAGGAAAGAAGACGCATGAAATCGTTGAAGGAAAAAGTGATGAGTTGAGTATTTGCCTTTATTTTTTCGTCAACTATTTACGTCACGTAATTGATCATGTAATGATGTCTTTATTTTTTCCCAAGGAATCAAACATATAAACCACACAAACTTAGGAGTCTGTTTAATGTAATTGTAACTATGCTGTGCTAAAAATTTGCTGTCAAATACTGCAACTTGTTGGCTGAACAATGACATGTTGGCTGAATAATTTATGAACATCGCGCCAATAACTTTTTTTGAAATTTCAAGCTGTACTTGTATATATCAATGCCTAAATATCAATAGTTTTGCTTTTAAACTTGTCACTAAAGCCAACGTACATTGGAATACTCAGGGGAACATATTATCGTTTCCCTTATATGTACATCACAAAAGTTTTGTGTTACTGTAATAAAATCGTAGAATGATGTTATCATGACTTTGCATCTGTTATATTGGAAATGAGGTCCCTTCACTCTTTCCTGCTTTCAACTATATGGTCTGTTGTTGTTTGTCCAAGGTTCTTGTCATTCGGATAGGAAACTGGAGGGACGAGTCTTTAACTTATGAAACGTGAAATCCAGAATATAATCAATTCTAACCGAGTCTGTCCTCCGTCACTTTGCTAAAATATTCGAGATGGACTCGAAAAATGCCGAAACAAGGCATGATGATATCAGCATCACTACGAGATTCTTTCGATAAGTTCGCTAATACACTTCCAATTGGGCGGACTACGAATTCCCCGGAAGAGACGAAGTCTTAACTTTTTTTTTTTTCTAAGGAATGGCCAAAGAAGCGGCGAAAATATAACTCGGCATATGACATGACGCAAGGTTTGGCTATCCGAGAAGTAGAAAAATCGGGCTGTAATGGCTTCCAAGAAGCAGTCTTGAAGCTGTGAGACTCAGTCTTACTATCCTTCAAAAGGAAAATACACAGGGTCAGCGAACCTCATAGGATTAATCATGGAATTAGTCTCACTCAAGTTTAGCCCTTGACGCACGACACGGGTTTTGCACCGACGGCGTTCCTTCTTCGGCTTCCTCAAAACCACAGCCATCTCTGCCTCTCAGACCACTTCCAGATTTAGGTGGAAGCGCATCGGCCAGATCTGGGCAAGCCTCGCAGGCCCTTGCATGGGCCGGCGAGTGCGGGCCACCCTCAACCAGGGTCGGCGGCCTCTGCCAGGCCCATCCGGGGATGGGCAGTGGACGGCAGCTGCGTGTCACCGGCGAAGCCCTGCCTTGTCTTGCCCTCATCTTTTTTTTTTTTTTAGCTTTTTAAATTTAATCTTTTAGCCTTTTGTTTTTAGTTCTGTTAATTAGATTTAAAGAAGAACTAAAAAGAAAATAATAAAAATGCTAGATAGGATAGAGAAATTAATTTTATAATGCCACGTCAACATTTTCCATTAGACAAATTGACGGTATTAATGAAAAGACTCAATATGATTAATTTGACAAGTTTTAGGACTTGATTGCTCTTTTGCAAGTTTTAGGACTCAATTACACTTTCGTGGTAAGTTTTAGGACTTTTAGTGAACATATCTTATATATTATTGTAGCTATTAACGACTTTATGGAAATGTAGATATCGGACCTAGAAATTGACATTTGCTACATCAACGTAGGAGCAGAGGTCCAGTCTACTGACTTGGCCGGCCCTTGATAATTTTTTGGGTGAATGATGATTCTGGACGTGTCTCATCGTTAACCGGGCGAAGATTAGTGGTCAATAAAATGATGGAACTGGCCATACATTAGTTCAAATAGCTTGGCCAATTGAACTCCATCTGTCGTCAAATGCCATTTCTTGGATTCCTCTTTTTCATGGATAAGTTAAGCTTACTCCTAGACCAAGAAGAGTGGAGGACTAGTTCCACTACGCCCACATATTTACTTAAGTACTAGATGGCCGGCGAGGCACAAAAGGGAAAAAGGAAAAGCAAAAAGTAAAAGAATAAGTCAAGAGGGAAACAAGAAAAAAAATTTAGTGAGATATTGTTAAAATTATCCACGTGAGTACCGGTTGTGCCATGTACGACCCTCAGCGTCCACACTAGTAATATTTCTGATGAAAATTGATTGGATGAATTCAATTGACAAAACTTAAAAATGTTTAGGATTAAAATGACAAAATCAAGAGGTTTTATATTGAATTGACAAAAGTACAATAGATTTAGGATTTTTTGGATAATTTTCCCTAGATAACTTCTATAACTAGCTTCGGGTCAATTGCAAGGGAACCAGCCAGAAAACGGCGTGGTTGGTTTGGCTTCAAGCCAGTACCTTTATCCAGGCCGATCCCTGAATTGAATAGGGTTCTAAATCAGCTTTGTAGCTTCTGAAAAGAAAAAGTCATAACTTTTGCACTCAACGAGATTAGAAATGTGTCTTCATTAATGTACAAATAACCATTTAACCACTTAACCATAGAATTTTTTTTTTCCTTTTCTTATAATAAGCTTAACTTTTATCCAAGATATAAAAATGAGCTGGTGGAATAGGCGGTTTAGAACCAAGAGGTTCGGTACCCGGTGTTTGATCGGAACCAACCCACCCTAAAACTAGTCAATCCTGTGTGCAACAACCTCCACCAGAAACAATCCACAACAATCAAGATTCAAAGACAATATTCAATAATGGAACAATCCGATCGTTCGTGCTCTTTCAACCTTCAAAACTGTACTCGAGTGCCCAAGCAATTATGATGCCATCGATAGAAGAAGTACTTTGGGAATGTAACAGCTCATCTCTGGCCTTTAAGAGAGAGTAGGTGCAGCAATTTGACAAAAAAATTTACCAAACACCTGTATAATCTCTCCCTTTCATAGCCTCCTCCATCGAGACAATTCAAACTCCCAATAAGCAATATCTCTGTTAGGAAAACAAAGCTGAAGGGAACTCTTCCATATTGAGGTATGGTTCATACTCTCCATCGATAAGAAAGTACGAAGTCCCGCTTTCCGGTTTGAGGGGGGGGGGGGGTTCGAGGGAGCCTCCCCAATGGGTTTCAAGGGGCAGCGCCTCCTGGATACCAAAGAGCTTTTATAATTTGAGCTCATATTTTTCATTGGTAATTTGGTTTTTGGCCTATAAATAACTACTCCTATATATATTATTTCTCTCTTATAATTGAGATGTTAATTATAGTGGAATTAATTGTTGTACGTAGCCTTAATTTAATAGTGAACCTCGATTTTTTTTTCTCCCTTTTACGCTTTACTTTGTTGCGATTGTGCGCCAAATCCTAACATTCCAAACTTGCTTAAAGAAACTGCATCCAAAGAACAAGTGGGATCTAATCTCAGTGCTTTCACGACACAAAAAACAGAGAGTTTGGCCTTAATTAGAAGACCATCTGTCAATTCCTTGAAATATAGGCAGCTTATCATGTCTAGCTAACCATAATATGAGCCAAACCTCAGCACATTAAGTGAAAGTCAACGCCATTCAACTCTAGTGCCTCTATTCCTGACAATCTCCCAAGCTGAAGCAGAGGTAAGAATGTCACACGAAGCAGCAGTGCAAGTATCTCTGTCTCCCAAAGAAGACTTTGGAAAAATTACACCACAAACAGCCGCCCGGATTGGTAATCAAATTTTCGTTTTTTGGTAATGCAGGCGCAAATGAACTTACCACCGTGGCGTCCTTGCAATTTGACTTGGCTGCCATACAAACCGCAACAAATGATTTCTCTCATGAAAACAAGTAGGGTGAAGGTGGATTTGGAGAAGTTTTCCTGGTACTTATCACCTGAACAATGGAGAATCCTTTACATATGGATTGAACATACTGATGTCGAACAAAGATAAAAACGTGAAGCTTTTCTAAGTTAATTTTTCAAGTTGTAACAAGGAACTAAACGACAAATACAAAACACTTTAGGGTAGACTTCCTAATGGACAACTAATTGCAGTGAAGAGGCTATCTCATAGCTCAAGACAGGGAGATAAAGAATTCAAGAATGAAGTTCTATTAGTTCCCAAGCTTCAACATAGAAACCTTTTACGACTGCTCGAATTTTGCTTGGAGGGAGACGAAAAGCTACTCGGCTACGAGTTTGCGCCCAATAAAAGCCTTGATTACTTCTTATTTGGTACCTTGCTATTTGACCTTCTTAGGAGCGGGATGTACAATGTGCTTGAAATCAATTGTTCAGGCTTTCACTAGCTGTGGAAACCTTGAATTGGTTGGTTTTTGTTCTTTCAACTGTTTATAGTTTTTTCTTGAGCTACCTTTGATGAATGAGAGCAAACTGTGTCACATCGTAGCACATTAATAAACTTTGGTGCAATGATGTAGATCCCCAAAAAAGAGGACAACTGGATTGGCCATTTTGTAATAAAATAGTAATTGGAATCGCTCAAGGAATGCTCTATCTACACGAAGATTCTCGTCTCCGAATCATCCATCATGATCTAAAATGTAGCAACATCTTATCAGATAATGAAATGAACCCGAAGATTTCGGATTTTGGCACGGCAAAAATTTTCGGAGTCAATCAAATTCGGGCTAACACAAATAAAATTGTGGGGACACTTTGTAAGTCTTAGCTTTTTTAAATAGAGGACATTGTGATTGGATGCTGGCCTTGCCCATTCTATCTATTCCAGGATGCTCTGAATCTAAATCTACAATAAACATGTGGCTAATGTTCGGTTTTGCAGTAGTTACAGGTCTCCAGAATATGCAATGCATGTAGAGTTCCCAGTGAAATCTGATTTTTATAGCATCAACATACTATTTCTAGAGATCATTTGTGGCAAGAGGAATAACTTCTACCACCAATTGAAAGGGGGTAAATATCTTGCCAGTTATGTAAGTTTCAACATTCTACTGCGCTAAATATTTACATCACAATTTTCTGCAATTTCACCAAGTGAAATTGAAAATGCTGTAAAACCCTTGTTCCTTGGTCATGTATGGTCTTTTTTAATATTCAAATGTCTTTGCATGAAGAGTCGTTTGAATTATTCTTGCAGGTGTGGAATCAATGAGAGAAGGCACGCCCTTGGAAGTGTTGGATACAGCTATCGTGCACCTATATTCAAGAGATGAAGTGCTTCAATGCCTGCACATTTGCTTACAATGCATTCAGGAAGATCCGGCTATTAGACCCACCATGGCCACCGTAGTTCTCATGCTCAGCAGCAACTTCGTTACCCCGTCATCGCCTCAACATCTAGCCTTCTTCATCCGAAGTAGATCACGGGGACTGAGCATCCCAATGGAAGAGCTTGAATCGGACCAAGCAGCTAGGAGGACTATGCGTTCGTCGACCAATGGCATGTCGGTTACCGAACTGTACCCTTAGTGAATGGCGGTTGTGACCGAAATCCTTCTTCATGGATGGTCTCGCAATGAGATTGCTTAGCCTTCCACCGTGATTTTTCATGAACCATAAGCCAAAATCTATGTATTTGGAGAAATATGAAATAATCAAATGGAAGTATTACTTCGCTGGCCCAGTACTGGGTACAATACCCATTTCTTTACTATTAAAGCTAGTTGGGTTTAGGTGTAGTTCAAAATTATACCTGTAGGCTATAGGTGCCGATATAGGCTACCAGTATCATCTATAGGCCCCACAGCCAAAGTTCCCCTTCTTTTCCTTTTGTTGCCTCTCTTTTTTTTTCTTTTTTCTTTTTTTTTTGTCTTGCAGGGCCCATAACCAGTATTGCATGAAAGTTTTTTTTTTTAATGAATTGAAGGGTGAAAGGAAATGTGATTTGGTTAGAGAAGCAAAGTTTTGAAATGGATTGTGAGTATTGGGTAATGTTGCTAGTGGATCTTCTAGATCGAGCCACTGGTTGATATAAGTGAAAACCTAGCTAAGTGGAGGGAACTTAGTCGCCTTTGTTAGTGCTATCAAATTGAGCATTAAATTGGTCCATGGAATGGACTATGTATGTTTGATTCGATATAGATTAACTAGTGGAATGAACCATTGATGGTTGATTTGTAATCGTTTATTTGATATTGTCTATTGATCCAATATGAAAGTCGATATTGCCCAAGCCCGCGTCCATCAAGGTTAGGCTAGTGCTCGTGCCTTGGTCCACCAAGGTAAGTCCCGAGACCTTGGCACCCGTGCTCGGGTCCATCGAGATCTAGTCCAGGTCTCCAACACCTAGGCTGGGCTTGGATTCCCCGCACTCGAGCCCGAGTCCATCGAGGCCGAAGCCTGAAAACCTGATTCTCGTGCTCGAAACCCCGATGCCCGCACCTGAGCTTGAGTCCATCGAGGCCAAAGACACCGGTGCCCGTGCCTAGGTCCATCAAGGCCTAGACTCGGGTCCATTAGATCTCGGGCCTAGCCTCATAGCCATGTCCTAGGCCTCGACCTCAATTGATCAAGGCACGGGCACCGGGATCTCAGGCATGGAAATCGCCCCCACATATTCGGCCATAGGGACTTTTGGAGAAATAAGGCCAAGAAGGTGGTCCAAGTTGACTCCCTTGACCTTTTCTAATGGTCGACCTCATCTTCTTGGTAATATTTTTGCCCATACATATTGACAGATTACCCGATTTCAAATCAATGTATTGTGATGCAGTCCTCGAAATCTTAAGTCGCAAGGGTTGATGGCGGAGTGGACAGAGACCCAGTCACTAAAGTCGCTGGAGGTTTCGAGACCCAGTCTCTATTTTGACTTTTTTTTCTAGAAATTTTCCACGGATTCAAATTGATTGTTTCTCAATAGAAGTTGACTAGATTTTCGCTTTCATTGTCTTAAAATACAAGGGGTCGAGAAACTAAACATCCATCCCAAAGTCGCAGAAGACTTTTGATGGAGTCATGGCGGGCAAGTGCATGTAATGTGTAGAATGGAAAAAACTTATGTGGGACGACATGTCAGAATAACAACATGTTGTGGGTCACACAAGGTCTTGAAGGAGTGGACCTCATAATAATTTTCAAATAATTTTTATTTATTTTTTGTGGCTCATGTTATGTCGTCAATTTCACAATAAATTTTAAATCCAAGGGATTTGGAAACTAAACATCCATCATAAATTCGCAGAAGACTTTTTGATGGAGTCTTGGCAGACAAGTGCATGGGAGCAAACTTGGTGATCAAGCAAAGGTGATGCTAGGGATGGTGTGGGCTTGGGCAGAATCAATCCATCTTCTGCGTTGAGTTTGTTTTCATCTTGGAACTCCAATTCAGTAGGCGTCTCTACAAGAGTAGCAAGATGAGCCATGTTTGATTGTCGATGAGAGTTTGCATTCTGCCGATTGTGAGAGTCTGCAATCATGTGAGCCGCATTCTTGTAGAATGAAAAATCCCTATGTGGGACGACAATTCAAACAACGTTGTTTCTATTAATTCCGTGCCTATTGCAAATTATTTTGGAAACATCATACCATGTGATCCAGATTCCCTCAAGACCCAACGCGCATTAAGTGATCAGGATTATTTTTTTCTACTAGAAAGTTCAGATGCATCGATTTAACAAACTACTATTAATTGAAAATAAATATATGAGAACATTACATTGTGTTAATTAGGGGCTTTTTACGAAAATGGGTTAAAAAATTTATCTTTTTACGGATTTGGGTTTTGCGGCGAGGAAAATATGAGAAAGGGCTTGTTCGGCAGTTGAACTGCCGAACAAACCCCCGTTCGGCGCTTGAAGCGCCGAACAACAAAAAAATAAAAAAAAATTCAACAAAAGCCTTGTTCGGCAGTTGAACTGCCGAACAAGGAAAAGGGGGGGGGGGACGGGGGGTGTTTATAAAAAATTAAAAAATTAGTAGAAAATTATAAAAAGAAAAAAAATATCAAAAAAATTCTAAAAAATTTCCATAAATTCCAAAAATTAGGAAATTGACCATTTTAACGAGTCGGTCCTATTTTTGATGGTTTTCCCTTTTAGACATTTCGAAATGACGATTTTGCCCCTTACGGGCAAATTGTCTTGAAAAATTTCAAAAGTTTCCAAAAAAAATTCCAAAAATTAGTAAATGGGCCATTTTAATTGGCCAATCCTACTTTTAAGGATTTTTCTCATCTATTTTTTCAAAATGATGATTTTGCCCCTTATGGAAAAAAATGTTCACGAAAAAAATAGTCAGTATTTTAAATGGTCCAACATGGAAGGTTTTTAAAATAAAATTTTGGCAATTTCTTCATATTTGTAGTCTACGGAATCTATTTTCTTATTTTCAGATATTTTCTTAATATGGAAAATAATATTAAAATTTACGACAAATTACAAATTTCAAAAATTACTTTTCTTCCAAATTGGATCCTCAGGCTTCGTTAAAGCTTCTAAATATGATTTTTGAATGCCTATAGATTCAACGATGTCAACACATAGCAATATCATATTTATGATGTAAAAAGTTCTAGTACATCAAATTATAATAATACATAATTTTGGTTTATATGGGTTTTGCTCATAATGAGTCAGCGTCACATTCAAATTATGTGTCTGACCCAGATCTCCTGCAAGAAAATGAATAGGTAACGATAAATCAGATAAGAAGAGTTGATCTTGAATTTCCAAAGAGAATCTTCGGAATTGTGTATAGAGCGCTGCTTAACCTCAAACCGAGAATTCATTTTAGCATCAAGTTATGTAATTTAGTCTGACTGAATTTTCCTTTTCACGAATCATCATGTCTTGCTCTGAAACCAAACACTGACGTTGGACACCTGAACAACTCTCTATCCAATATCAAGAGAAACTTACCAATAAGACCGAAAGTGTACGGGACATCAGGGCCAACTTCAGGAGGGTGACAAACCAGAATTGTCGGGGCTTTTTACATAAATGGGTTTAAAAATTACGTTTTTACAAATTTGGGTTTTCGTATACTATTTTTTTTTGTGAATACTTTTTTTTCCATAAGGGCAAAATCATCATTTGAAAGATAGATGAGAAAAACTTTACGAAAATGGGTTAAAAAATTTATCTTTTTACGGATTTGGGTTCTGCGGTGAGGAAAATACGAGAAAGGGGCTTGTTCGGCGGTTGTTGAACAAACCCTGTTCAGGCCCTCAAGAACAATGATGATTTTTTTTCCTAGAGTTATTATTTAAAGTTATTTTTTTTTTTTGGGTAAGGAGTTATTAGTGAAAAAGTTCATATGCTTTAAAGTCTATTGTTTAATACACAAGTAATAACAATATATCTTTAATTTGAAAAAGATAAATCTACATTTGTAGATGCTTTTCGTTTGGGTTTCTCAATTGGATTCTTCGGTTGCATTGGTCATCTCATCTTCATCCACACCATTATTTTGATGAGTGAAGTTGCTTTCAATATGAACTCCATCCATCTGCACATGTTTTGACAAAAAAAAAATAGCATTGTATTCCTAGAATATAGATACAAACTAAAATTCGAAGAAAATGAATACCTCTTACTCTCTTGCGATCGAAGAAGCAGAGATTAAAGAACATTTCTTCACAATTATGACTTATTCGATTACAAAATCCTATGATAATCAGAAGTTCAAAGTATACGAATAATTACGTTCCTATTTTTTTTACTTATTAAGAATATTTTAGTATTTTGGGAACAATATCCATGTAATCTTTTCATTTGGCCGGAGAATAATGTCTACTATTTTAAAAGTTAAAAATTATTATTTGAATATTATCAAGTGGACATATTTCATCAAAATCTTTGATTGTATGGGCCCTCTTATAATTTTCTTTTTTAATTTTAGCTTACAGTTACTAAAAAAGAAGAAGAAATTGATGAAACCGGATCAGCAAGTGATCCGGTTTCACCAATTCAGAACTGTGCTGGAAATTTGACCGTCCCACGGTCAAAATTGGTGGGACGGTCATCATAGCCATTTCTGGATGAAGCCATGGCGGGCAACTCCGGGCAAGTGCATAGATCCTGTAGCATGGGCAAAACTTATGGGACCCCAAAAATTTTCTTCAAGCTTACGGCAATTCGAACAGTATTTTTCCCATAATTCAGTCTTGCTTCGCCGTCTCCATCTCTCTTTGCTTCTTCCTCAATCTTCTCAGCGTCTATGCTCGAAGTTCTGAATCAGTACCTCCGCATCTGTGGCACGATTTTGCCAAAACACCCGAAAATAATATGATTCCCTCATCATCCACCCTTTATTTCCTCGTTTTGCTGACTGTTCTGATCCAAACCTACCCATCCCACGCACAATACTGCAACAACACCGCCGGAAACTTCACGTCGAGCAGCGCCTACGCGAAGAACCGCGATGCCGTCCTCAGCTCTCTCTCCTCCAACGTGGCTGCGCATGATGGGTTCTACAACACGAGCACTGGCGAGAACCCGGACACGGTCTACGCCCTCACTTACTGCCGCGGCGATGTGTTGGCAGATGCCTGCGAGAGCTGCGTGAGGTCCACGGTCAAAGATTTGGTAGGGAATTGCTCTAACCAGAAGGTGGCTTTCTCCTGGGGAGAAGGATATCCGCCGTGCTTTGTCCGATACTCGGACACTCCGATCTACGGTGTACTGCAAACTTATCCTACCATTAGGTATTACAACGTCGGCAACGTCTCCATGAACCGCGCCACATGGTGGATCTTTGCACTAGGACTAGTGAATGAAGCCGCTAATGGCTCTTCGAAGCGCAAGTTTGCGACGGGGCAGGTCAAATCGCTGGACGACACTCGTACAATCTACTCGCTGTTACAGTGCAGTCCCGACTTGTCGCCCGACGATTGCAGGACTTGCTTGTTCGAAGCCACGGAGGATTTTGATAAGTGTTGCAGCGGAAAGATAGGCGGCGGTGCTGTTAAGCCAAGCTGTATTTTCCGATGGGATATGTACACATTTTTCCCGCCACCACCTCCGCTGCCGGCTCCCGGTGGAAACATTGGCAAAGGTACGCGGCGTTTAAACATTTTTTTTTTTAGTGAATATTCTAGAGCAGCTAGCATTTTCGTGAAACTGGACTTAAGATTCTATACTTACTACTTTTGAATTTTTTTCATTTAAAAAAGCCTAAATTGTGAGTGGTTTTAAATTTTATCTCAAATTTCAAGTTTATCATAGAAATATCCAAACTTCGTGTTTGGTCCAAATGTGGGAAGTGTCAATTTCTTAACAGTAGACGTCTTAGAAAATGTACCCCACGTACTTACTATAAAAACGTTACTTTATCATTAAATTTTAATCTAACAATATTTAGATTAATATAAGTACCGGAAAGTCTATAGATACTCTATCATCATTATTAAAAACATTTTTCAAAATAAAAGGAATATAAATCTGGTATATCTTAAAATGAGGTTTTGAATTTTATTTTAAATTTGAAGTGTATCATAGAAATATCCAGCAATTTTGCCTGCGGCGATCTTTGATTCTCATTCAAAAACTAACGAAATTAAATGGATTGGACCGTCGCAATTGAGTAAGTGGCAAACCACCGGCTCCCGGTTTAGTCGGGAGCCGGTGGTTTTAGATTTTTGCTTAATACGGCCGTTCTACAAAGTCCACATCCATCTTGAAAGTCACACAATGCTTTTTCGATGAGTCATGGCGTGCAAGTGCGTGGACATTGCAGAATGGACAAAACTCATGGGACGACTATTCAAACATTATGTTTCCTTTAACTCAGTGCCGACCTAAGCTTAGCCAATACAATCGTCAATCCAACCATGAAGTCTTTGCTTCGCCTTCTCCATCTCTCTTTCCTTCCTCCTCAATCTTCTCAGCGTTTATCCTCCAAGTTCTGAATCAGCACCTACATATCTATGCCACTACTGCCCAAATGCCACCCTCTTCGCTCCCAGTTCCACCTACCAATCCAACCTCAACGCCCTTCTCTCTTCCCTCTGCTCCGCTGCCACCGCCACCAGCAACACGGACGGCTTCGTCAACGCCACTGCCTGCCAAAACCCTCCCGACATGCCTACAGGCTCTTCCTCTGCCGTGGCGACATCAGTGCCGCCACGTGCAGTGGCTGCATTGCCATCGGAAAACAGGATATCCTCTAGAGATGCCCCGACCAGATAGTCTCTGTGATCTGGTAGGACGAGTGCATGTAGAGGTACTCGAACCGCTCCATCTTCTTGGTCATGGAGCAAGTGCCTCCCCTCATGATGTACAACAGCGGGAACATCACTGACCAGGCCAAGTTCGCGCAAGTACTCGGCGACGCCATCAAGGACGTCGCCTAGAGGGCTTCGGGCGGCAAATCCGGGAGGAAATCGCGGTTGGGGAGGCCAATTTCACGAGCTTGCAGACGCTGTACACGCTCACGCAGTGCACGCCGGACTTGATGGCGTGGGACTGTAACACGGGCCTCCGGAAGGTGATTCCGGGTTTTCCCAAGGGGAAGCAAGGAGGGAGGATATTCACTCCAAGCTGCACCGTGAGGTTCGAGTTGTACCCCTTCTACGATGTCTCTGCCCTGCTGGCCCGGCTTCCTCCTCCGGTTACGACATCTGAAGGCCCTCTTTCCTCCTCCTATTAACACCTGAACGTTTAGTAGACTTCGGAATTTTCATTCCATAAGGATGGAAAACATTAAGCATATGATTAGATTTAGGTTTAATATCATAAAGAAAAACTTCAAAATGCAGCCTATGACACATTTACCCAAATTATACCCTCACAAAAAAAAAAATCCCAAATTAACACCCATGACACATTTATCTCAAATTAATGTTCATCTAATAGAAAATCGCAAACTAGTACTCTTATCCCAAATTTACTTTGTTAGAATTCAATACTGCTTGGTTATGGGAAATCTATCTCGACCTCCTCTGCCCTGCAGATCGAAACCCTTGTCCTAGGAGACACTCTGTTGTACTTGGTCGAAGAAAAGGAAAAGAAGGAACGGAAGACTTCAAGTGATCTGTTGAAAAGAGTAAGTAATCTATGTTGGAGTTGGTGAATATTTCGAGGACCCTTGTTTCTCACTTCGGGCATACTCACGTGAGCTTAGGGAAACAGAAGTATGAATCAACGATATGTGATCCCTACGCACGGAATGTGTGCGCCCCCGACACGGAGGTCCCGCTGGCTGGTCAACGGACGGGGATTCTGCTTAGTTGTGGGGCCCGTTTGAGCCTATATATATTGTTTTTCATTCATTGTAACCGTGCGACAGAAAACCTAATAATACAGACTGCAGGACATAGCCCTTTTCTGGGTGAACCTGGGTAAAATCGCATTATTCATTTTTTCTTATCTCTTCCGTTTTTCTGATTCGATTTGATAAACCCTCATCAATTTGCAAGTGAGACTATGAACTGATAGCTTATCAGTTCTTCAATACGTAGCAGACGTATACCAAAGCCCATGGGCTCTTCGTTGTCTATTTTAAGAGTGCAAAGGCCTGATGGCAAGAATGAAAGGTGTCTTAATTGTCCATTGCCCACGAGACGCTAACCAAACGGCGAATGATTTGCGAAAGCCCAACGAAGAGGAGGTTTATCACCAATTGGCTCCCCCCAATCTCTGTGGGACTTGTTATGTTTTGAATCTTACTTTCTTTATTCTAATGACTTGAATCATTGAATAAATGCAAGTGTTATTTGACCCCTCCCCCCCCCCCCAAAAAAAAAAAGTACCAAAGGTAATGTGGAGAATGACAAATCCAATGTGGAAAATCCACATGTGTCGACATGTATGTATTTTGAAGGGATATTGAACGGAATGCTGATACATGTGGACTTTCCATATCATATCTGTCATTCCTCACATCAAATTTCATCTTGCAATCATCTGCCACATATGTTGACACACAGATATTTATCGGGATATTGAATGGAATGCTAATGGAGAGTAAATTGGGATCAGAACTACAATTTTGTAATTTTTGGTGAGACAAAAATTAGATTTGAATAAATGTATCATGAGCTACCAATTTGAGATGAAAATTTTCCAAACTAATTTAGAAAGCTCTAACAATCGTCTCATATCCGCAATGCGACATGTGCAGGAAAAAGCGACAAATCAGCTGTGATAACCGTCGCCATTACCATTCCTGTCGGAGGTGTTCTGTTACTTCTCTTCCTCACTTGCTGTTTCCTACGAAGAAAAGGGAAGAAGACGAATGAACCCGTCAAAGGAATGAATGGTAAATTTACCATTTGTCTTTATTTTTTCATACAGGATTTATATCATGAAACTTACATTATTAGTCATAAGGAATCAAATACACTAATCCTACAGTCCCTTTGACATAGCTGTAGCTAAAATGTGGCTATGTTGTGCTTAAAATTGGCTGTGAAGTGCTGCAACTTGTGAATTTGGTATTATAAACTCTACGTCTGTAATACCTTAGAGTTAGATGAGATGACTCCATATAAAGTTAATTTTTATTTATTTATTTTTTCATACATATAAAGTTGATTTAAGCTACTACAGCAGTGACGTTCGCTGAACATTTTGCAAACCCATTTTTCATAATTAATGCTCCATCTGTTTCGCCAAAAATCATCCATTCAAAACATATTTTTCTAAAAATGATCGATTTTATTGCTTAAAATTAATAGTCAATGAATATGTTTTCATTACTAACTAGTCCGGCAAACCTTGTGAAGTCAAAAGTGGTGCTAATTCTTGTTAGAAGCTTTAAAAACATTGGATTTGTATTTCTCAATGCCTAAATATCAATAAATTTTCCTTTACCTTTTCTCCATTCTTGCGTTTAATATAGAGTTAATAATACAAATGGTCTTTGAACTTTGATTCAATGTGAAATGTAATCCCTGAAATTTTATTTGTGCAATGTAGTCCCTAACCTTTAGTCTTATGCAGTGTCATCAATAGACTTTTAACCTTTTCAATATGATCCATGAACTTTGGTCCAACAGTCAATGTATTTCCTAGATTATATTAAACTATTTAGAAGTACATGGACTGTATTAAACATTTTTTCCAAAGTTCAGTGAATATGTTGCACAAATCAAAGTTCAAGGATGACATTGGACCAAAATTTAAAGATTATTTGTGTCATTTTTCCTTTAATATACAAGTTTGAAGTTATATCATTTAAAAATACGCACATGTACATAATGTTGCTTCCCTTAAATATATGTCAAAAAAGTTTTGCGTCAATGAAATAGAATTGTAAATGCTATTGTGATTTTAAATCAATTATATTTAAAAAAATTATATTATAGTAGGACTATAGACATATCAAATCTAGTAATTTTTAACTATATTCAAGAATACTATTTCATTTCTATAAATACGTTATAAAATCAAGCATATTTTAAGCATATAAATGATTCCAGACATGTTCCATCATTAAATTGACCCGAAAAAATATATGAAACACATTCAAAATTGGAATACTCCACCCTAGTAAAATAAGTTTATCATATGATTCACCCCCCACAAAAACGAGTACTTTTCCGTAAGTGTAACAAACGTGCAATACTTCACCCTAGTATAATACGTTTATAATATGGTTCACCCCACAGAAGTTTTATTCAAAATCATGCGCACCCATGTATGTTAAGTAGAAGAACAAGTGTTTCACTGATAGAGAGGTATCAACATAAAATACGTAAATTAGGTTGGTTAAATTCGGGATTCCTCATTTTCAATGTTTTGTTATGTCTAATGCGGACTTGTGGGAAACCACGGGAAAAGGAGAAGAAAAATCCACTATGAAATTCAACGATTTCCAAAGGTCGATCAAAAAAGCTAAAGACTCTCTGTCTCTACTCCTTTTAACCTAATAACTTGGGAAAAATAATATTTATACTGCTCTCAAACCCTAAGTCCGTCAAAGCCCATAAAGAATTCAAGACATATCAACATTTTAGGTGAGCGACTTCGTTCTCAGTTTTGTGTTCACATCAAATCTCCACCTTGACTTGAATTCCTCAAATAGACATAAGCAATAAACAATTTTCTCCTCCCACCAGAGTAAAACTAATTGCAGAAAATATTAACCAAATCCAGGCATTGCTTGAATTTGGCAATAGGCAAAGACATTGTCAACATATCAATTGCATTATTTTATGTACCAATCTTCAAGACCTTGATATAGCCATCTGCAAGAATGTCTTGAATATAATAATACCGCACATTAATGTGCTTTATTCTCTCATGATTCATTTGATCTTTAGTTAGATGTATTGTACTCTAACTATCACAATGGACTATAGTCATGCCATGATCCACAATGAGCTCTCCAAATAAGCCTCTTCACCATATGGCCTCTTTAACTACCTCAGTATTAGCTATATAGTCCGCCTTTGTAGGAGACAAAGTAACTATATGCTGTAAAGTAGCTTTCCAACTAGCACACAATCTCCAATAGTAAAGATGCTCCCAGTCAAAGACCTCCTCTTATCAAGGTTACCAGCATAATCAGAATCAACAAATCTTATAAGAGTGTTATCATTTTTCGAAACTTTAAACAAAAATCAAAAGTACCCTTCAAATGTTTCGAAATCCACTTCACAGTTTGCTAATATACTTTGTCTAGGTATGATAAATATCTACTTACCGTGCTAACATCATGTGAAATGTCGGGTCGAGCGCAAACCATAGTACACAAAGGCTACCAACTACACTAGAGTACGAAACATGTGACATATATTTTATTTCTTCATCTGTATGAGGACATAAACTAGCTAATAATCTAAAGTGAGCAGCAAAAAGAGTACTTACTAATTTGGCATCTTTCATACCAAAACAATCTAATACTTTCTCAATGCATCTTTTCTTGGAAGAATATAATGTTCCCCTTTTTCGATCTCATTGAATTTCTATGCCTATGATTTTCTTAACGCACCTAAATTCTTCATCTCAAATTCGGCACTTAACTTTGTATTTAAGTTTTGTATATCAGTTTTATCTTTTTCTTTAATCATGTTATCAACATATAATAACAAATAAATGAAAGAGCCAATTAGAAGTTTGCACAAACATATACAATAGTCAAATTTGCTCCTACAATAGTCAAGTTGTTCGAGAAACGCATCAAACCTTTTATACCACTATATAGGTGATTGTTTCAAGGTATATCTACACTAATAGATAGACAAGATCTTCCTTACTTTCAAAATGAAAACCCTAAGGTTCACCATGCAAGAAAGTTATTTTCATGTTGAGTTGTTCCAACTCTAAATCATGCGTAGCAACTAACGCAAGAAAATCCTAAATAAAGTTATGTTTAATGACAGATGAATACACATTATTAAAATCAACTACCTCAATTTGACTATAGCCCTTAGCAATTAGACAAACTCTAAACTTGACAAGTTCACAATTTTCTATCCTTTTGGTGGCTTGACAAGCTCCAAAGTCTGATTCTTTGCAATAGATTTCATCTCTTCGTTCATAGCAATTGACCATTTTGTGAATCTTTTAAAGAGATAGCTTCCTTGTAGATTTTTGGTTCGCTATACGCCATTGATTCTGCATCTGAAAGAACATAAGCAACAAAATCTAAGTATCCATATTTCTATGGAGGCTTCACTATCCTTCTTGGTCTATATCTGGTAATAGAATATCGTTCCTCTTTAGATTTTTCAATCTCCACATTATTAGTATAAGGCTTAGCTGGTTGTACTTCAAGCTCCACATTTTTTGCAGCACTTTTTAGATTTTTGTGTTAAGGAATAGATGGTTCCTTATCAGGATAAAACATAGAAAACTCGTCAAAAGTAACATCTCCATTGATAATAATCTTATATGAATCAAAACACCAATGTCTGTAACCCTTTATACAAGAAGCATAATCGAGAAAGATGCATTTCTTTGCACTAGGCTCTAGTTTTCCCTCACTAGCATAAGTATATCTTGACATCAAAATATCCGAAGAGAAGAATAATTAACAGGTTTGCCTGACCATAACTCCTTAGGTATCTTGCACTCAATAGATTTGTAAGGAGAATGATTTATCAACTAACAAGTTGTATTGACTGCCTCAACCCAAAATTCCTTGCCCAAACTAGCGTTAGACAACATACACCTAATCCTTTCTAATAAGGTTCTATTCATGCATTCTACAATACCATTTTGGTATGGTGTATTCACTATAGGACGATACCTCAAAATGCTTTCTTTATTGCATAACTCATTAAACTCGCCTCCACAAAATTCTAGTCCATTTTCTATTCTCTCCTCTTGATCTTCTTACTAGTCTGTTTCTCAATCAACGTTTTTCATTTCTTAAATGTAACAAAAACATCACTCTTATGCTTTAGAAAATAAACTAAAACCTTCATTGAAAAATCATCAATGAAAGTGAGTATATACCTTGACCCAGGCCTATCGAAGGAACTTTCGCAAGCCCCAAATACTACAATGAATATAATCCAAAGTGGCCTTTGTTTTGTTATTTTGAAGAAAAGACTTTTTCGAAGATGAATTCCTATTTTGAAACTAACCCTTTTAGGTTTCCCAAAAATACAATCAGCAATCTAGTTTTTATATTTTTTTTTTTTTTACGATACATTAGGCCTCTCTTACTCAACTCCTCCATCCCTCTAATGCTCATATGGCCTAATCACATATACCATAAATTAGTGTTGTTAGATGTTGTTATAGTAGAGGAGACTATAGTTGAACCTGTAAATATAGTGCCTTGTAGTTGATACAAAGTGCCAATTTTTAGCGAATTCATCAACAGAAGTGAACCTCTCATAATCTCATAGCTGGACCTTCAGCTGCAAACCTACAACCATTAGCATTAACTATACCCAAAGAGATAAGATTCTTCTTTAAATCAAAAACATGTCTAACATTTTCAAGATTTTGATCATGCTATCGTGCATCTTATTACTAATAGTCCCAATCCCAACTTTTTGCATTTAGCTTTGTTTCCCATTAAAGTAATTTTACCATTATATTCCTTGTATGTGGAGAACCAATCATAATTAGGACACACAAACAGCTAGCATCAAGAATCCAATTATTAATGAATATGCCTTTATCATTTGCAACTAAACGAGCCCATGATCGTCACTGCCTTCAAAAGTCAATTCTATATATAATTTCTACTTATTAAGAAGACTAGTTTTGATATCTTCAAGATCGATAGTACTCTACTAACAATCATAGTCTCTCTAAAATTATCGTAAGAATCAAGTAGTGAATCTACTAATAAAAGAGCTTGATCCTCATCTTCAATATTAGCATCAATACTTCTTAATTCAGAGATAGCAACACTAAGGTCATAAATAAGACAGTTGAGGGAAGCACCCTCACCATACGAAGAGTGAAGAGTCATTGCTTGAGCATCAATCGATTGGTGAGAGATTTTGTCAAAAAAAAAAAATACTCCGATTTCATCCATAAAACCTGCAGCTATTTTCTGATTTAGTACCTCCTATAGAACTTTATTCGTGAGACATAACTAGATAGTAGACATAGACTTTTCATCCAATTCATCCTAGGTTTCATCCGCATGCTTTCCGATTTCTTCCCTTTACTAAACAAAGTTTTCTTCAAATCCTATTGCGTAAAAACAACTAACGTACGAAACTGCTGCTCCCATCAAACTTCTCACTATCAAATTTCTTTGTTGAACTTGATTTGATGTGGAAAACCAATGCCGAGAATTCTTAACCAGTAGAACGTTTTTTGGTCAATAAAGCGATAGAAGAGTTAAGCTTGTTTATCATGAAATAGGATCTCTAGAAATCCTCGTTTTCATCGTTAAGTTAAGCTTGTTCATCTACCAAAAAGAGTCGAGGACTGGTTCCCCTATAACCCCGTATTGACTTTAGTACGAGATGTTCCCCAGCAAACAAATATCTCAGGAGCTCCTATAACTGCTGCCGATTCTTTATGCCCTTTCGATTCAAGCGACTGTATTCTGTAAATGGAAGCTTCCGATTGTTCATGCTCTTCTAACCTTCGAAACTATACTTGACTGCACGATCAATTATAATGCCATCAGTAGAAGGAATAGTTTGGGGACATAACAGCTCACTCCTGGCCTTCTAGATGAAATAATGCAGCAATTCTTTGAAAATTTCATTAAACACCCATGAAAATTTCTCCCTTTCATAGCCTACTGCATTAGGGCAATTCAAACTCCCAATCACCAATATCATTATTAGGAAGAAAAAGCTGAAGGACACTCTTCCAGACTTGCTTAGAGAAACTGCATTCAAAGAACAAATGCGATCTATTCTCAGTGCTTTCATAGAGCTTGGCCATAAATAGATGACTATCTGTCAATTCCTGGAAATATAGGCAGCTTATCTTGTATGGCCAACCAAAATATGAATCCAAACCTCAGCTCATTAGGTGAGTTGAGAATTATGCGGAAAATGAATTGGAGAATTTCAGTATGCTTCGATATATATTGATAAATAGTACATGAGCCTATTTATATGCTTTATTGAAAAACTATTCATTGTGGTAGAATAAATAAAATATCAAATATTATCAATTAAGGAAATGTATGATCAAAGCTGATATCAAAGCTGATATATGCATAATCTTGAGATATGCAAAATCAAGTAAATATCCTAAGATCGCTAAAGGTATAAGCCAAATAAGGTGATGTGATTTAACTCTTGCGCCTCTTTTCCTGACATTCTCCCAAGCTGAAGCAGAGGTAAGAATGTCACTAGATGCGGCAGTGGAAGTATCTTGACTTGGCTACAATACAGGTGCAAACGAACTTACCACCGTGGAGTCCTTGCAATTTGACTTGGCTACAATACAAGTCGCGACCAATGATTTCTCTCCTGGAAACAAGCTGGGTGAAGGTGGATTTGGGGAAGTTTTCCAGGTACGAATTACATATTACATACCATTTATTAGAAAACCCACCAAGAATCGTTACATAGTATTGAAACATTAATGGTGCAGAAAAATCGTGCAACCGCTTTTGAATGTTAGTTTTAAAAAGTTCGTGATAAAGGAATTAAACGATAATTCAAAACCACTTAGGGTAGTCTTCCGGTGGACACAAATGGCGGTCGGAAAGAGGCCTATCTCAACAAGCTGCAGGGTGATGCAAGAATTCAAGAATGAAGTTCATTAGCTCGGCCAAGCTTCAACCAGAAACCTCGTGCGACTGCTGTGATTTTGCCGCTCTTTGGCAACGGAGACGCGAAAAGCTACTTCGCTTACGAGTTTGTTACAAATAAAAGCCTTGATTACTTCTTATTTGGATATTGCTGCAGGTTTAAACTTACTTTATGTAACAATCGGATTGAAATCAAATCTTGAGCTTCACTAGCTGTGGAGTCCTAAAATGAAGCGGCTTCTAATTCTTTCAACTGATCTATACTTTTTTGTTACAGCCCTGACCCTTTGGAGATGAGAAGTAAATATATTGGCCTTAACTTGTTTGATAATAAGGCCACATGCTAGCACATAATGAGCTTCTACTGGAGATGCAACCGATGCAGTTGTATTCCCCCTTGAGAGAGAAATTTAGATGTGTCAATGAATTGGAGCCATTGTCTGTATAATGATGTAATATTCGGGATCTGCTCTTTGAGGGAATGCTTTATCTCTCTACACGAAGATCTCGTCTCCCCGGACATCCATCGTGACCATAAAATGTAGAACATCTATGGTTAGACAATGAAACATGAACCCGAAGATCTTCAGCATTGGCATTGGCAAGGATATTGGAGCATACCGATCACAACTCAGGCTAGCACAAATAAAAATCGTGGAGGAGATTCCTGTAAGTCTTCCGTTTCCCTTCGACTATACGATAGATGACCCCTTTGTACATTGAACATGCTGGCTTGCTCATTTTATTATTTAATGGATTGCTTATTGTCTACTATGAAATATGCAAAGTATAGTTTTTGGCACTAATTACTTCCAGTTTCTCCATGCCCAGTACGCCCGCGTATACATGCTCTCCAGTAACCTAATGCAATGCATGCGAGAGTTCTCAGTGAAATCCGATGTCCTTACCTAGTTTCCGCCATACCTGACTTCTCAGAGATCACTGCTCGGCCCCCAAGAAGAACTACGAAACTCCTGTTCACAGCAATAGGCATGGGGCCGCC